>CM035359.1:5604178-5716678 GCA_020137815.1 Hormiphora californensis
GGAGAGAGAGAGAGAGAGAAAGAGAGAGAGAGAGAGAGAGGAGAGAGAGATAGAGAGAGATAGAAACAGCGAGGAGGGAGGAGAGGAGAGGAGAGAGAGAGAGTAGAGAGAGAGAGAGAGAGAGAGAGACGAGAGAGAGGAGAGAGTGAGAGAGAGAGAGAGAGAAAGATATAGACGGAATAGAAGGAAAGATATTTTAAGGATATATCTAAACTATTCATAGGGCGAGGATATACTACGGAGACGGATAAGAGTTTGCAGTAACTGTTAACAGTGTGCACGGCTCTAGTTGCTGCACGGTGCCCCGAACTGAAGAGGTTACACAATTATTGTGACATAACAACGTGACATCGGCATTTACCTTGTTCTGTTGCACCTCCCCCCCCCCCCAATACAGCATTTACCCGGGCGGGGGGGGGGGGATGAAAATGAGAAACATACGTCAGATACTTGCCTAGCTCGACCCCCTTTTTCACCAGTTTGAACAAAACAACGTCAGATGTGACAGAAAGTGTTTGTTGCTGGTGCTACCACCCCTTATACCCCCATAGTGCGAGGGTGGTAGACAGCTAGCGCCTCTCACAGTTTTGCTCATACAGTCCCTGAAGAGAAAGCTAGGATCGCCTATACGAAGTTGCTATTTAATTGGGGAGATCTTGATCTAACTATAATAGTAGCTTAGTCATACAATATAATTGTGGAGCATACCGACCTACGTGGCATATCTGCCGTTGGATACTTCTATAATAACACTGATCGCACTAAGCTTCTATACTTTGCAATTAGGAATTAGATTGTTACGTGGTGCAAGCTGTTAGATAACAGAGATGCAGGAGATATACTTGAGATACATATATTCTGAAGCAGAGATGGAGATATTCTACTGGAGCAGAGATATACTGGGCACTAACAGCTGAGTTGAGAAATGGCGATTGGCGAGCATATGTGATGATTGGCCGTATATATCTTGTCACATGCATGGGGGAAGCGCAAGCATGTTCCACGCCCGACCCATTTTGAACAGTTGGGTAACAGGTGATCAGTATTTTGGATCCATGTAGTATCTTCCTAGTCCAATAAATTAATACCTTACAAGCCTTGCGTATAATGGGATGTGGACCACCAGGAGAAAGGGAGGAAAGTAAAAGCATACACACACACATACACATGGGGGATGGAGAAATCCATACACAGGGCTGTGCAACCAGCGTTCAATGGAGGCCCGTGTGCAGAAAATATAGATCAGATAGATGGGGAGAGATACATATACAGAGAGAGAGAGAAGGAGACGAGACGATGAGAGAAGAGAGCAGAGAGACGAGGAGTGAGGAGAGAGAGAGAAGAGAGAGAGAAGAGAGAGAAGAGGAGAGAGAGAGAAGGACGGAGAGAGAGAGGAGAGAGTAGGAGAGAAGAGAAGGAGGAGAGAGATGAGAGGAGGAGAGAGAGAGGAGAGAGAGAGAGAGAAGAGAGAAGAAGCAGAGAGAGATAGAGCGAGAGAGAGAGAGAGAGAGGAGAGAGAGAGAGAGCGAGAGGAGATAGATAGGAGAGCGGACAGAGGAGAGAGATACTGGCACAATAAAGAATGACTGACTACTGCAGCTAAGATCAAAGAGGGGTCATTTTGTGTGAAACAAAAGACGGTTCAAATTATTCTAATTTAGCATGAGATTGTTGTGGGAGGCAGGAATTATACTTCTCATGTACTCTCAAGGAGATATCTATCTCTCTCTCTCTCTCTCACTCCCTTTCTCTCTATCCCACTCTATCTCTCCCTCTCTCTCACTCTCACTATCTCTCTCCCTTCGCGAAGAGGAGGCGAAATTAACATGAGCGTTGCATGCAACACAATCTGCACACATGCACACACATTCTGTGACATAAAGAATTCAAGTATTTCGAGCTGAGACGGAGATATAACTCAAATCACTGCCACAAACAACAAGAATTAACATTTGGCAGTGAAATCTTCACCGGAAGCAAAATAAACTTGTTCGAACTTGCATCAAAACTCGCAATCAAATCAGGAATATTTTCAGTCATTTCAAACAATAGATTTCCCATACTATTTCCCATTCCTATTTGCTAAGTTTAGAAAACGAATTCCAGAATTAGTATCATATAGCAATTAAAATGACTGAAATTAGGTATTTGGAAATTTTATTCAGTATCACAAACCTAAGCCTGAAGGAACTCTGTCGAGTGTCGAACAACAAAATGGGGCTCAATCGATCCTACCTCAGAATGTCTCGAATACAGCAAGGGAATCTTGGTATTGCTCATACGAAAGGATGGAGTCTGAACAAGACAAGGGCAGCTCTGGGGCACGAAACAGCAGACATTTGGCACGAAACAGCAGACATTGGGCACGAAACAGCAGACATTGGGCACGAAACAGCAGACATTTGGAACGAAACAGCAGACATTTGGCACGAAACAGCAGACATTGGGCACGAAACAGCAGACATTGGGCACGAAACAGCAGACATTTGGCACGAAACAGCAGACATTGGGCACGTAACAGCAGACATTGGACACGAAACAGCAGACATTGGGCACGAAACAGCAGACATTGGACACGAAACAGCAGACATTTGGCACGAAACAGCAGACATTGGGCACGAAACAGCAGACATTTGGCACGAAACAGCAGACATTGGGCACGAAACAGCAGACATTGGGCACGAAACAGCAGACATTGGGCACGAAACAGCAGACATTGGGCACGAAACAGCAGACATTTGGAACGAAACAGCAGACATTTGGCACGAAACAGCAGACATTGGGCACGTAACAGCAGACTGGATAAATAGTTTTGTTTGTTTGTAGAATTACACGGTTTTAATTTCCCTGATTAGTGTGTAACATGATACAGGTGCTGTGCAGTGATAACAACGGACTCTGATTGGTAATTTGAGATCGCATGACAGCTCCTCATGCAGAGACAGGGCTGCAGGGTGATCAACTGTCACGTTATACCGTCCAAACTTCTGAGTGAACATGGTAATTGGACATGGTGATTCGTGGAACATTATTTATCAATTGGGTGGATTCTATACCTGCTAATTGGATGTCATCCAAATCGGTGTGTGAACTGAAAATCAAAACATCCGAGTATGCCAATATTATCTCATGAATCATGATTGATTGAGTACGGCTTTACAACAAATGACAACTTGCACAACTAATTAACTGAGTATAAATTAGACCCCCACAAAGATCTCATCTTGGCACCTCTTCTCACCACGTGTGTTACGGAAATTGCAAGTGTTTCAGTCATGCACTTAGCAGCCCCAGACAGATCGAGAGAAGAGTACAAATTGATATTTCGCACGTATTTCCTAGGACCTATGTTTGGCCTAACTAACTCGGATGAAGATGTATACGAACTAAGACCCCATAACAAATGTCAAATACAGTAGCAGCAGACCGAACTAAGAACTCAAAACAAACAAAACTACTGAACATAATAGGATCTAGAGTTCAACCCGGCCGGGTGTCTGAGGTTAGACCACCAAAGATTTGCCAAGCACCCATCCCCTCACTTGAGACAGAAAAGAGAGGGGAGAGAGATATAGCGATAGAGATAGAGAGTGAGGGGAGAGACATAACAGAGAGAGACAGAGAGAGAATTAGAGATCTCAAGCTCAGATCATGGAACCCTAGTGAACTGTGGTGAGCGATCTTTTAAACAAACACAATTACACGTCCTTCTGAGATCCAAGGTGTCAGATGCACGTGACAATACGTGTTTTGACAGTTGCTGTTGATTGCACAGCAGATAGAGGGAGAGAGAGATTGGGAGATGGAGAGAGAGCAAGGGAGAGATGAGAGAAGCGACTACTAAGAACTTTTTACCACATCAAGGTGGACACTCAACAAACGGAAAAACTACTGAATAAACTTGCAAGCAAGAACAAAACATCGCCCTATTCAATATTTTTCTAGGCATGTTACCAGGATTCCAGCTGTCAAACTGAGCCAGAAACAACCTTGTGCAGCAAAGATCAAAATGCCATTTGAGCCAGGTATTACTAAAGTGATTTGCAGTGCGAGGTACAGTAAAACCAACCAACCAACCATCGAAATGCTTGTGGTACGATCCTCTTTTTAAAGCCAGGAAGAAATTTAATTGTTCATACTTTCTTGACAGTGTCAAGCGACTCAAGGAAGAAAAGGCACGGAATTGAACAGTTGGAATACCAGTATCAGTGACCACGTGGAACACTGTTATAAGACCCTATCTCTGTCTACCAAGATGTCCGGGCCACTGTTTAACATCAATGTTTACATCAGCTACCATTATCTGAGAGTTCCTTAATTATTGAGTGATGATTACAAATGATAATTAGAGGGGGAGACTGGGTCGTCTTATAGACACGCACACATGGATGTGATTGTGATCAACATAACAAAGAGGAAAGTGTAGAGACTGGGGGAGATGAGAGAGAGGGAGATGAGAGAGAGAGAGAGAGACCCGGGACAAGGCGAGAGAGAGAGGGAGAGACAGGCATATAATATGCAGTTAAAAGAAAAGGTAGACCCCTCTAACAATATATGTGACCCTTGTTTGTGCCCCCTCATCAACCCCTGTGTAACCGCTACCTACACTTGTTATTGAGTGTTGAGACCATCAGTGATGGACCATCACACCCAATTAGCCACGTGTCTAACAAGAGGGGCTACCCGCTACAGATACTACAGATGGGTTGCGTGTAATGAGAGGGGCTATAGACGGGTTGTGTGTAATGAGAGGGGCTATACCTTATTACCGCTATATAACGGAACCTCCTATTAGCGTACCTTTAATTAACGTACCTTTAATTAATTAACGAAAATCGGTTTGAGTGTACCATATGTTTGCTATTTTGGAAATTAACGATACCTAAAATTAACGAAATTATTACCGATTTCGTTAATTAGAGGTTCCGTTATATAGAGGTAATAAGGTAGATGGGTTGTGTGTAATGAGAGGGACGTTATAGATACTATATTGGTCGAGTGAGAGGGGCTTGTTATGGTCTAACCCTCCTCACGAGTCACGGTGGAAGATACGAGGGTCGAGCAAAGCAAAGAGGGGCTAGATGGGTCGGATCGCGTGTAGTGTGTACCAGTTGAGGGGAGATAAACGAGATTTTCTAAAAGGGGGTTAAAATGGTATTAGATAACAATATCAATATGAAAATACCGGTCTCCCATGGGGGAGAAGATTAATAAATTACTGCATTGATTAAAATTGATTAAATTTGGTAGAATTAAAAGTATTATATAATAAGTTAATGTCATTGAGTTCGCTCTTATACTGCCTCGTTTTGGTCAACTTATTGCCTCTATGCCCTCTCAAGCTAATGACAGTTGTTCTGAGCAGGGTGAAGGACAACCGCTGCCTAATGTAACGGATGGTGTCAGAGTAAGCCTGGTGCGTTTTGTCAGCAAGCAGCTTGGCAAGGCGCCTGTAGAATTTTTCTGCCTCGTTGCCCAGGGCACCAGTTACTGAAAACACGAGTGGGCAAAAACAACTCTGTTCAACCTCAAGGACACGTTCGTTATAGCAGCGTTTTTTCTCGTCCTCGTGTCGTTTCAGAGCTGTATCAAGAGGAATGGCACAGTTTGTAGGAGCCAATGGGTTGAAGATGCGCACATCTGTGTAAATTTTGTCCATGGGAAGCCAAAAATCCCTGGCAGCAACATCAAGGCGAGCATCATTTGCAGTGTTTGCTGATTTCAACCGGAACGTTTCGCCAGTGATTGGGAGAAGATGGGGTTCTCTTGAAACATCACGGCATCCCGCCTCTTTCAGCAGGTTTGCAGTAAGGTCCCGGATCTCATTATGCCGCAGCTGCACGTAACCACCAAGATGACAAGAGAGGCTGTGTTCAGTGGTGTTAGGTTTTCCACACGGACAATTTGGTGGTCTACCCTCAAGTTCCAAGCAGTAGCGGAGGGACATGGAGTCCCAGAACTCCTGTTTGTTCAGATTGAACCTATGTTCCTGGAGTGGGAGAGGAGGGGAGATAAACCGTAGATAGGCTATGTAGTAATATAGATCTAACGATCAGGTGTGTATCAATATCATGGCTGGAAAACCAAAATCAAAACTGTCGAAGCTGTATTGACATGTCAAATAGTTTTTTTTTGTTCAAACCCGGGGCGCGTGGAGGGAGGGTCGAATAAGGCAACAAATAGTAAGGGTGCTCAAGACGCACAGATCACATCAGATCTATGACCTAACTAGGATCATCACACGCTGACAAGCATGAAACTATGACGTCATACAATCTGGTGACGTGTGTTTAGCAGTTGCAGCTTAGTAGTATGCCGGTAGGGTGTGTTGTCGAGACTGAGGCTCTGTGAACTGAGTATGGACATGATTCTTATTCGATGCAGCCTAAAAATGTTAAAAGTGAAGCATCAAAAAATTGTTGAATGCACATGGAAGCATCAAACGAAAACTGTTGAAAACCCCCGAAAAACAGTTCTAACCTCCAAGAACTTAGAACAAATACAGTGCATGAACCCGGGTTGTTGCAGCACACCAGGACTGAAAATAAGAGGAAGTGAAAACAACGCCTGTGGGTTGTTTACACGGCCTGTGATCAAATTATAGTGATACCCGACTGAGCTGTGATTGGTCAGTTTCTATCACGTGACATTAATTCCTGGATTCCTATTGGTTGGTTCCTATCATGGATCCTTGTTTAGTGTTTGAGATCAGGGCAGATAGAGATAGCCGGGATGTAATCTCTGATCATGAACACCATTTCAAACTCGTAGTGCTAATTTGGAACTTACTAACTACCCTTCTGATCTCTCCCAGTCTCTCGTTAGGATTCACTACCCGGCTCTATCGGCGAACACAAACCCTTTATCTCTACGATTGAGATTGGCCGTTAGGAGAACAGTTTCAGCAGACTTTAGTACGGGGGTGTGGGATCAAAATGCAAACATACTGAATACAATGCACGGAGTATCTGTACACGCATTGTACAAGCAGTGCAATCAGAGGGTCGATTTAAAGACAGAGAGTCTTGAACGAGAGAGAGAGAGAAGGAGAGAGAAAGAGAGAGAAGGGAGAGAGAGAAGGGAGGGAGAGTGAGAGAGGCGTGTGTTCTGTACACTCAATGAATGCTTGACGATGAAAAATAAAGGTCAAAATATACACAAATGTCACATATTGTTAGCTTTGGAGGATGAGGACCAGGTTCTCACTGAACTAAACTTAATCTTTGGAATATGAGCTTATTTATTGTAGTTAATAAAAGAAAAGGAACACGGGTTCTGACCCATGGAAACTGCTTCTACTCGTATAAATCTAGACATGAGCTATCTAGCAAGTTCTCTAAAACATGTGTTCTGCTGCAGTTGATCGACACGAGGAGAGTGGAGATTTATTTAGACTACTTCACACACGTGTTCAATGTGTGTTTTTTTGTTTATACCGCGTGGCCCAAATTAAAGGGAGGGTACGTTGGCCTTCTTTTCACCCAGAAGTTTAATTTCAATCACTCTGATATTTTGACACAATGTCTGCATGGTTACTCATTCGAGGAATCCGAAGTTTTAGCCCTCTGGATAAAAGTTCATTTTTTTCGACCGAATGAACATTGAATGAACACCAATATGGGACCATATTTCGGTACCAAAGTTTCACAAATTTGTTTGGCTATCGATTTCCTTTCGAACGGGACCAGTTTGAAATCAATTGGATCACCACAAGAATCACAGTGATCCGTTTTCTAAGCCTAGGGTAAGTCATGTGATCCCCATCAAATTATGACGTGTTAGCAAGAGAGCTTACATTTTAACGGATGCTGTATCGGTACACCATCCTCATTAGCAGACGTGATACGTGATACTCGTCCGTTACACCTGCTTATTGGCACTTAGTAATGACGCTATCGTCTCATTAGGTGTCAGATGACCAAACCTAGGGTTAGATAACTAGACACTGTGTCTCTTGTGGTGGTCCAATCGAGCTCAAATTAGTCGCGTTTGAAAAGAAATCGATACCCGAAGGCGACTGTGAAATTCTAGTTCCAAAAAGCATTCCTGTTTTCAAGTTCATTCAGGATTCATTCCAGTCGGAAAAATGAATTTTAAGATAGAGAGCTTAAATTCCGGCTAACATCAAAATTGATCAAGTGTAGTGGCCATACAGATTTTTAGCGCCTGAGTTTACCGATTTCTGGTCAAAACAGGTCAAAATCGATGTTTGGTAAAAAATATCATCTTTAAATAACTTATTTCACCCACTAAACTTGATTCAATTTTAATAAAACTTCAGATTGCCATTTGTTGATACTTGTTCTATTGTATGGCGGTTTTTTAAATAATAAAATCGAATTTAATCAAGAGAAAACCTCAAAAAACCCGAAAAACGAAAAATTGAGTTCATTAATGAACTTTCAATTTTTATGATTTGAAACTTCGGATTCCTCGAATGAGTACCCATGCAGACATTGTGTCAAAATATCAGAGTGATTGAAATTAAACTTCTGGGTGAAAAGAAGGCCAACGTACCCTCCCTTTAATTTGGGCCACGCGGTAAAATACCTATTCACCAAGATTAGTTTGGGTTCTTCAATTTGATTGGTTCCCCAGAGTCACGTGATTAGAATGCTGTAATCTGATTGGCTGATGCCTTGTTTAATAGTCCCACAGTAGGGTGGAGCAATCAGTTGGAGTGGGGCTTTGTGATTGATGATGGAGTGGGTTTGTACACAACTGCAGAGTGATTAGGCAGTGCAGCTGCGAGAGAACTGCAATGGGGTGAGAACCATGTCGCGGAGAGAACTAGATTAGAAGACTCAAAGAGAATGCTCAGTGCCAACCCGGGTGTGAAAGGTTCGGTTTGCTACGATCTCTTTCGTGCACCCAAACTAAAAGAATAAAATTCAGGAAACCCACAAGTCGGTCCAACAGTTATGTCCCCCGCCCCAACGCTACACCTCAATTTGCCCTAGAACTCACCCAGCTAGAACCCCAGGAGATGCATTATCAGATTATAAGAAACTACAACGTACTATCATAGCGGGAGAAGGAGTTCATTTCACTTAGATCTGTCACAATCACTCATTTTAATATTCCAAGCTTCATTTCCCCATCTCTCACTCCATCTCTCTTTCAGTTTATCCCTCTCTCACTCTTTCTCTCACTCTATGTCTCTAATAGAGATATAGATATAGATAGCGCTTCTCTCTATCCCTCACTATTTCCCCATCTTTCCTGAGATCTCCATTTCCTGTCACCCTACTACACATCTAGATTATGAGCCAGAACGGTAATTGAAAAACGAAAATGAGCATCTGTCACTTGAAGAATTGAATGCAGCCCCCTCGCACTTTGAGCTAACATACAGAATTAAACAGAATTAAACTGAATTAAACAGAATTAAACAATTAAAGATCATAACACTAATACTGTGTTGTTAGATCCTAATTCCTTAATTCCTAACATATTCAGACGGCCCTAATCCTTGACTTATATTCAAATCTTACCTCGGTAGTAGATCGAGATTTGACTGCAATAAACAATGAAAATTAGACAATTTGTGTATCTCACATTCTGTGAGGGTTCGGTAGAGCAAGAGCCAACTGACAAGGGCAGGGTAGTGAGGTAAAGCAGACTCAACCAAGAACTCTCGAGATCTTGTATGATATGGAGGAGCTCAGTATATTGCCGAGAGAGAGAGAGGAAATTAAATGTAATTCGTGCATGCTAGATACCAATCAGACAGGCATCATGATAGTCTCATCTTATGACAGTGACTGAAATATTAATACAAGGGAAGAGGGTCTACCGAAACGTGCTGTCTATCACCGCTCTATTGTCAAGCATAATTGACAAGCTTTAGGCATAATCTTTACAGTTTACAGTTATATGACATGGGCCATCAAAGCTCCACAATCCACTATGTGGTCATGTCCGATAGGATTGAAATCCTCAACCCCCGAATATGAATGTAAAACTAAATGATTTCGATATCACAAACACCGCCAGCAAGAAACTAAAAAGTAAAAGCTAAGAGCTCAGAGCTAAAATCCATTTCTAGGAAGAGAATACCATCTGTATCTGTTGAGGAAGAGGTGGAGGAGGCACCCCTTACTCAGCAAATAAATAAAAGCTGCATCTGGCAAAAGTGAGCCACTTTTGGATATTTTAGGTTTGAGATCGAGAGTGTCGAGCAAGTCACAGCTACATCATATCTGCACTGTATTCCGATCAAGCTAAGTTGGGTTGCCGTGGGCCAGATACTGATAAAAAACAGCTCGTACACGTAAGTTACAAATTACAATGTGACAGTGACACTGCCACTGCACTATGAGTATGACTAACAAAACTGAAACTAAAACTTGATGGAATCAACGAGAATGCATTCGAATGAGACTGCAACTGATCAGATACGGAGTCATGCCTGACACTGACAGGAGAAGACGTGTTGTCGCGTGTAACATAAGAAATGAGGAACTGAAGGAGAGAGCCGAGAGCGCTCATTGTTGATATCTCTTATCAGTATCTCTCTGCGCGGCTCACACTGCACGTGCGCCCAGAAGCTCGAACTCCACTTTCAATATCAAATTCAATTTCTTGATTCTCGAAATGATTTTAGACATACAATTACATATTCGTGTACTTGTTTACTGGTACTGGTTTTAATTTAACTGTCCTAGTTAGTATTATGTTGATTTTTTTAAACGAATTCTAAGCTTTTTTGTGGATGGCGCGAAAAAATAAAAAGTAATTTGCAAAGGTACGCGCGCGTCAGCCTTGTTTAGAAAACGCGCGGCGCAGCGAACAATCAAACTGAAAGTTTTTTGAGGTGGGTTTTCTTTCTTTGTTCGTTTTTTTTTCTTCAGATTTTCATTTTTCACAGTCGAAACGAACAGAAAACGCTCCATTTGAAATACTAAAACGCAAAAGAATTTACCATGAAGCTACCATTATACGGTATTGGCACATACAAGCTGATTGAGGACTCCGTTCTTCGAAAAGTGGTGTCGGCAGTGCTGCCTCTGGGAGTTCGACTTTTTGACACCGCACAATGGTACGAAAATGAAGCTCTACTCAGCCAAATTCTCACAGAGGAGCTTCCAAAGCACAACTTAACACGAAGTGATGTGATGGTTGTGAGTAAGGTGCACCCTCGGAATCACGGATACGAAAACACGAGGAGTTCAGCATTGGAAAGTGTCTCACATTTTGGTTACATTGACATGATGTTAGTTCACTGGCCTGGCATGAATGGTTCAGATCCAGCTAGCATGCCAGAAATGCGGGCTGGAACCTGGAAAGCCCTAGAGGAGCTGAAAGGGGAGGGAAAAATAAGGGGAATTGGAGTATCAAACTACACAGTTGCACACCTAACTGAATTGATGGGTTATACAACCACAGGTCCTCCTGAGGTGCTTCAATCTGAATTTCATCCCCGATTCCACCAGCGAGAGGTCAGGAAGTTTTGTAAAACTCACGGGATCCAGTTCATGGGTTACACACCCCTCGGCAGGAACGATTTAGCTCCCCGGCCTGCAGTCCAGGCTGTCGCATCTCGAAACAACATCACTCCATCTCAAGTTCTGTTAAAATGGGCTATCCAGAAAGGTGTGGTGACCATTCCACGATCATCCGACCCGGGGAGGTGTGTGGAGAATGCCCAGAGTTGGGTCGATGGGGTGGTGCTAGGGGAGAGAGATATGATGGAGATAGATTCGATGGAGGATGGACATAGGTATTGTTGGAACCCTGATCTGCTGTGAGATCATTGGTTTGAGTGACCTAGCAGTGACTGACTGGGTTGAATTATTTGGTGACTGGGAGAGTTCTTGTTTTTATATGTAAAAGTGTTTTGTGATTGACCCTCTTTTTAAATCTTTTAATCTTTGTTTAGAAAACAACTTTTTAACATTCAATGTTAATATGGTCTCATTGATACCCTTCTTACCTGTTTTAGTGTGATAAGAAATGAAGCTCTATGTCTGATTTGTCTAATGACGTCACTGAAGAGAAAGCAGAAAGATCAGATTCTGATCAGTATGATTACACAGATGAAGAACAATATTCAAATGGGGAGAGGACAGAAGAGGAGGATTTTGGAAATGAGGAATACGACAGTGTTGATGGCGAATATGAGGGGGATGAGGTTTCAGAGGAAGATATGGTAACAGAGCAAAATATGGGTTCAGAGGTGGGTTCAGAGGTGGGTTCAGAGGTGGGTTCAGAAATGGGTTCAGAAGTGGGTGATAAAGGTAGTGAAACCAGGGAACAACCTGAGCAGTATGCAGATGGTGACGAGGAAGACAGTGAAGATACACCACAGAATGTGATGGAGGGAGTTGCGGAAACTGAGGGAGGGGAAACTGTCGCAACGGGTAATGATGGAGATAAGGGGAACGAGGAAACGGAACAAGTTAGTGAGAAAGAGGGACTGAACGAGAAAGATAGTGAGAAAGAGGCTCAAGAAGATACAGAACAAGATAGTGAAGAAGAGGAACTTTATGAGAAAGAGGAAGAAAATGCTATCAATAGCTATACTTGGAACAACATAAATCATTCTGGTTCTGATGATATAATTGTAGATATTGAGGATATTGAGGGAGATATTGGTAGTTTAGATGGTGATTCAAATCATTCAGATAAAGATAATCTACCTCATGTAACGGAATCAACTTCTGAACAGCTACAAAAATTTCAGAATTCCCTTCTAGAGCTCCTAGATCCGGACAACATCTCACCTCCATCAGATCCATCCTCTCCTGAGAACAACCGACCGACTTCTCCAGAAGATACAGAACTTCATTCCCCAACTCCGTCTTCAGAGCTGCTCACAGAGCTGCATTCAGCCACCCTAATTTATCAGACTCAGTCCCCTCAATCAGCGTCCCAAAAACTATGCCAGACCAAAATTACAACCACTCTAACCCAGAATCAGATACAAACTGTAGCCACTCTAGATCCGCCACAACCTCTAACCCCAGCCTCTCATGATCAGTCTCGGCCCAACTCGAAACCATCTCAACCCCGGCTCTACATGAAAGTGGCAGAGCAACTGCCGATGAAAGTGGTGAAGGTTCCTCAGTTTGTAATTATCCCCCGGTCCTACTTGCCGGCTGTTATCAGCACTAAAGACACTTATCTGATCGATTTCGGAGAGTCAACACCCCAGGTTAACCTAGCTCTACAAATCCTGGCCCTGAATGTTAACCAGGGACAGGGATTTATAGGGAGGGTGCTGGGTGTCGGACCTGCTGTTAACAAGGGAGGCGTGTTTCTCACTGAAAATGTAGGTTAAAATGTTATGATAACGGCTGAGAGCATAAATTAGGCTGTGCAATATTATATTCGCATTAAGAGGTTATTTCTTGTTTTCAGTCTAAACACGTATAATGGATTTCACGTGTAAGATTTAATGCACTGTACATCACTTTCAGAGTGTACTACATTTGATACCCGGACCCCAGCCTCACGCTACTAACGATATCGGAGCACATGAGAAGGTTGGCACTTTGATATTTATTTTGTGTTTGAAATTTTACAATTCTTTTCCACCGCTAGAGTTTCTTTCGAGATATTGGGATTCAAATTTGGACACCTTCTTTTCTCTCACTTCTAGCTCTCCATTCTTTTTTCAACTCTCTCCACATTGGCTAGATATTGATCACTGTGCAAAGCTTAACACCATACATCACCCCCCCCACGGTCACTCACCATTCAGACATTACCTGCTGCTGAGAAGACGTTCCCTGATGTTTCTTATATACGTCCCCTCCCTGCCTCTTCCTCGTCTGACACTGTAGGTTGCACAATTTTCTACAGTTTTGATATTGTTTGTTTGTTTGTTTGTTTGTTTGTTTGTTTGTTTGTTTGTTTGTTTGCTTGTTTGTTTGTTTGTTTGTTTGTTCGTTTGTTTGTTCGTTTTTTGTTTGTTTGTTTGTTTGTTTGTTTGTTTGTTTGTTTATTTGTTTGTTTGTTTGTTCGTTTGTTTGTTTGTTTGTTTGTGTTTTAACCCACTTTGCCCAAAAGCCAATGATGATTGGTGGCGTCCAGAAACAAACGAACAAGCAGGCGGGTAAAAGGAAACGGGGTCCATCAAAAGAGGATGTCTCTGCTGCTCCAGCGAAAACTAAACAATTGAGGATGGAAAATTGGACCAATGGAAATTCTGTTGATGGTAGCAACCAAAATGTGCCCATTCGCACGGTAAACAATGCTAAAAGTAGCAATAATTCGCTTGTAAGAGTTGATAAAGCTCAGTGATAATACTAAAAGTGTTAGATAGGCGGAGAGGAAGTAACGGTTATTCCCATATTTTTGATGGCCATTATCAAACACTGTGTTTCTCTGCACAGAAGACCCGAAGTGGAAACAATGGTGGTGATACCCCAGTTCAAGTACAACCTGAGAATACCACTGGGAATGGAATCAAGTTTGTTGCTACTCCAGATACCATCTTTACCCCCGAGGTTAGTGGGAAGGGTGGTCACTACCCCTGGTCAGGTCATGGTGGTAATTGGTATGTTATCTAGAAATTTAGGGTGTTTAACTTCTCTGCATTTCCAGTTCTATTATAATTCATTATTCATTATTAGTAGGGACGAATCTCTTATAAAAAGAAGTGGCTGACTCACTATTTGGTGGAAAGCAAATTCCGGTTGTAACCCACCTATTTTGAACCGCTGAACACGATCCCGTTCATAGGTAAGGTCGCAAAAGTGAAGAACATGCCCAAATCGGCCACGCCCTTTTACCTGTATTTTCAGCCTGTAGCCAAAAACATAAATCCTCTTAGAATAGGAGTAGAGACAAATCTAAGGGCATTAAAGTGATCAGCGCCCTCGCATTAGTGAGGGTAGGTGCTGGAATTAAGTCTTTATCTCATCTGGTTAATTAGAAAATTGGATAATTAGGTTTGCGCATAACCGTTTTTTGGCTATATGGCTATAGCCACTTATGAATGGTTTAGAGACTTTTCACTGGCGCCATTTTGTAGGCAATAACCAAGTTATGGGGGGTCGACGTCGGACTTTTAAGCTCTATCTCCAACCGTTTAACCGTTATTGGGCTAAATCGATGCTCAAAATGAGCGAAAAACGGTAAAAAGCCCGATTTTGAGCATCGTTTAAGCCAAATAACGGCTAAACGGTTGAAGATAGAGCTTAAAAGTCCGACGTCGACCCCCCATAACTTGGCTATTGCCTACAAAATGGCGCCAGTGAAAAGTCTCTAAACCATTCCTAAGTGGCTATAGCCATATAGCCAAAAAACGGTTATGCGCAAACCTAATTATCCAATTATCTAATTAACCAGATGAGATAAAGACTTAATTCCAGCACTTACCCCCACTAATGCGAGGGCGCTGATCACTTTAATGCCCTCAGATTTGTCTCTACTCCTATTCTAAGAGGATTTATGTTTTTGGCTACAGGCTGAAAATACAGGTAAAAGGGCGTGGCCGATTTGGGCATGTTCTTCACTTTTGCGACCTTACCTATGAACGGGATCGTGTTCAGCGGGTCAAAATAGGTGGGTTACAACCGGAATTTGCTTTCCACCAAATAGTGAGTCAAAAAATTAAGATTCGTCCCTACTAGGGTAGACCGGGGTAATTTGGACGGTTTTGGCAATCAATTGGTATTTCAAGAGCCATTTATTTACTTAATCAATTAGTTAGCTACTCAATTTGTGCAACTGAACCTTTATCTTGAGCCTCAGAACAAATTTGAATCGAAAACATAACTTTTAGATAGCTAATTAACCTTGTTAATGAAGGTAAGTCGGAATATTTTTGATCGCGAGACACGGGGCAATTTGGACTAGTGGCTTCTAGACCAATCACAATGCGCGCATTCAATCACGTGACCGCGACACACCACATTGCCCCAGCTGTAAATCTGCGATGCAAATCAGACCGAGGTTGGGGCTATTTGGACAAACTTAGATTGTAGCCACAGTTTTTGAGATATCGATTTCAAACATTTCAGTCATCTAGTAATTTAGTATCCCGTGCTATTCCTTTTTTCAAAATTAGTTAATTAAGTAGTAATTAGCCTAATTAACCAAAAAATTAAGTGTTCATCAGATCTATATCTATAGGGTGCATTTTCGAAAGCTCAGGATTAGCCTAGTCGATTAGAAAAAGATTTAATCTAATCCCAAGTAGGGTTTTTGAGAAAATCGACATCAAAGATCAAAAAACCACAAATAAAGCTACGGTTTTCAAAGGAATGCTGTTTGTGTTTTCAGGTGCTTACAAGGCCAGAAATTACTATTATGGGGATCCAGTCTAATTAATCATGTTAGTGGCCGATTCCCACTCAATGCAATTCCCTGGGGTTACTATAGCAACGGAGTTTGTTACCATAGTAACCGGCGAATTTGCATTAATGTACTATTTTCTTGCTCCAAACTCACCCATTACATCCGTATTATTAGACTATCGATTATTTAAACATGATTGTGAGTCACAATGAGACATCAGACTACCTTCATTTACCAGCCAGTCAGGGGCTTTGGTTATCAAATGTATGCCTATTGCTCTAAGTTAGTCTGTAATTTATCCCTTTATTCAGTTATATCAGCTGCATATGGATGATTATCATGATAAAACACTACTTTTGGTCATCAAAGCACCAGTCCTAGATATTCTGGAGCACCCTATGAAGTTGGTTTGTCGAATGCCACACCATGGATTGACTTGTTACCTTGGCATCCAGAGAATTGGTTGTAAAATGCGCCTTTTTTCTATTTTTTTGGTCTATTTACTCAGTTTTAGCCATCTATATTGATTGAATAGGATAATTATGAAAGCAGGTTGTCTATGGTTACCATAGAAACGAGTATAATGGCGCCATGATGCCAATTTGTTTTAACCAATTTGCCCCATGGGGCAATTTGGTCTAGTCCAAATTGCCCCATGGGGCAATCTGGATTATGACCGAATTGCCCCCGATTTTTTCGTCCGAATTGCCCCAAATTGTCCGAATTGCCCCGCTTCATTAAAATGCCAATTAGCTAATTAAATCGAAAGCTAATGTCATTTTGATGATGAAACTGAATAGAAAAGTATCATATTGTGAAATTCTGACCCTTAATTTAAATAATTATCATAATTAAGTTTACCGAAATAAAGTTTAACTTTAAAGTCGTCATTTTTCGTTATTTCACACTAAACACCACAATTTAAAAGTCCCATATAAATCACTAGTCCACATTGCCCCGTCCTGTGACCACATTGCCCCACCGTCCAAATTACCCCGGTCTACCCTATATAATTATATTCATTTCGTTTGCCATTATCTAGCAGCTAGCTACCCGATCTAGGGCCTGATCTCGATTGGCGGTTAAATCTTGTCCTACGGTTAGCCATTACATACTAACTTACCCAATATAAATAATTTTCAAAAAGAGATTAGCCCCCTTCTCCCACTACCACAGGGTATCACAAAGAAAAGTGTTGTCGGGGAAGTGGTGAGAGCTGCCACTGAAAAGAGTGACGGGGTGATACTAATACATGTGGAGAGTGAGGTGAGTAAAGGAAGATCAGCCACGAACCCCCCTTCTTCGAGCTTCTAGAACTTCTCCTCAGTCCTACCCACTATGTCCCACATTTCAAAGTTCAATTAATTTCCTCTTCGCCACTTCAGTGAATTTAACTCCACCATGCTTCCTCCCTTGCCTTAGGCACTCCCTCTCTCATTACGGTTTCTCTCTCTCTCAGCGTTACAATCCCTCTCTCCAGGTTTGTGAAGTTCAGTTTAGCAAGAAGGACATCTCTGTTGGGGATACCGTCTCTTTTACCTTTCATCTTAATTTCAACGGGACAGTCACCGCGTCAGATATTGTGGTGAGTCTATTTGATAGCCTTTCAAGAGTCTGACTTCTGCAGAAATTGAGTCTACAGTGTACTACGCTGTATTAACACATCTGGTATCCTAAACACCTGTTACATTAACTGTGTTTTACACAGACCACAGACACGCACTTTTCACACAGATATTATAGTCGAACTGAATTCATGTTCATTCCTGGGTGTCCCAGCTTTCACAAAAATGATGTCGTTCATAATAGAAAATTGTTCTCTCTGACAACCCCCATATTTTTCAGAGCTATGATGGTGGATTAGCTGGGTATTCGGTTTCTGGATTCCTATTCAAAGGCAGTTCGTCACCATGGTACCCACACCGGTTTTCAATTCTAATGAGAATCATCGGGAAAATGGGCGCTTTCTCTATGAGGAGCCTCAAAACAGACGTTAGTATTTAATCAGCAACATATTTATGATGAAATCATGTATCATACTATTATTAAAGCAAATAGGGAAATCCCATGTCCCGTTTTTTTAACCAAATATGGCACAAAATTCCTGGAAATGGCCTTTTGCACGTGTTGTCCCTGGACCCTGGCAACCTGCCAGCTTGAGCCTTAAACCGCACGTGCATCCTTGATTCATCTCTCTGCCGGTTATGTGATTTATCGTTTGCTCGATTTGATCTGTTCACCACGTTTCTTGAACATGACTACTCAACTTCAACACAATGGCCAGCGAGTTTGGAGGACCCATATGTCCCAAACTGGCGCTGACGCCTATAGACTACGTGATCGAATCCTACAAAAGAGGTGATTATTATTCAAAAAATGTTGTCAACACACGTAATAACAAAGTATCAATGGCACTAACAAGAAATGACAGTAATACGTGAAAGTATTTTGCCAATGTACTCCTTCATAAAATACTTCAGGACCTGGCAAAAGAGGACCCGTGGTTTTTCTGTCAAAAGAATCCCTTTGGTTAATTCACCTGATAAATTTACTGATTTTAAAAATTTCAAATGATACTACACTATTTGCTTAGTTTACTGTATGACCAATGGTCATTGACCATTGACCATCCCCGACATTCGCCCGTAGGGCGAGCGGGCTTACTAGTTTATTCTAATCTGAATTTGTTTGTCTGTTTGCTTTATTTCCTGTCCATGTTTTAATGTTGTCAGAATAGTGCTTTGTTGCCTAGAAAACAAAAAGAATTGTGAACATACTGTTTTGTCCTACACACGTATTGTTATATACTTTTCTCATTGTCTATATGTCTGTATGTCTGTATGTGTGTGTGAGTTCATCTTTTACAAAACAAGGAAACTCTTGTTTCTATTCTTGGTTGCAAGAATTTAACGGTACCCCCATCCCACACCCCATCCCCGATTCAGGCGGTGATCAGGGAGATAAGTTACGAGGTGAACAATAACAACATGACCGTGATGTTAAAGAAGCTGAGTGAGAGTTACTGGGAGTCTCGTGTGGCAGCCCCCAAGAAACTCTCACGTAAGTGGGGGATAAAGGGGGGGGGGGGCGGGGCGGGGCGGGGGGCGGGATAAGTGTTTGGGGTAGATGCTCTAGTACTGTTATAATAACATGTACTACAACTGTTTACTGTGAACATGGGACTTGTCACCCAAAATATGTGTATTTGTTGGTACTAACCATTATTTTTATTTCAGAAAAGTCAGGGTTATTATTGAAGAATATGCTGTGTCACATCATCGACCAATACAAGACATTCAATGAATCCATGGTTAGTGTTTTATCTTACTCGGACTGTTGATCATTCAAGTGTGGCGTCCAGCAACCGTGTTTGTTTCATAAAATGACACGAGCGAGCTCTGAGATTGTTCGATAGAGCTTCAAAAATTCGCCAGTCTCACAAGAATTTGTTTTTCAGATGAGTCCAGAAGAGCAGAAGAGACGCTCTGATGTACGGGCCAAGCTGGCTGAGGTGAACGAGAAGAAAAGAAAAAAGAAAGAAAGTCCACCTACTACATCAACTACTACAGCTAATGCAGTAGGGACTGTCATACCAGCATCTGTAAGTAATAATTGGCGTAGATCCAATTTTATCTGATATAACTACACAAGTCTGTCCTAAAACCTCATTTCGTGTGTATGAACTCCACTTACAATTCAGATGCAGTCAGTGATCAAGTTGATTCCAATCCCCGCCATTCTACCCAAAAACAACAGCCTAGCTCAACGTTACAGTTTCATCGCTAAGAATTTAAGCCGCTGGTCACATGTGAGTTTACACTCCTCAAATCCTGTCTTCTTTATATTTCTCTTTAAATCCTATCTTAGTATTTTATATTTCTCTTTAAATCCTGTCTTAGTATTTTATATTTTTCTTTAAATCCTATCTTAGTATTTTATATTTCTCTTTAAATCCTGTCTTCATAATATTTTATATTTCTCTTTTCACACCCCTAGATTCTTGATATGATCCCGGTGTTCTTATTCCTGTTTTATAAAACTACCAGGTTCCTGAAGTGCCCGGTGAGAGAGACCTGAACAACGTGCTGGGAGAAGTTATGAACTCTTGTGATACGAGCCCTGATGAGAGAGAGATAGCACTCATGGTGGCTCCCAGTAGTAGCCGTGGCAGCAGTGTAGTAGCAGGGGGTAGCATTGTTATAGCAGCAGGAGGTAGCAGTGTTATAGCAGCAGGGGGTAGCAGTGTAGCAGGCAGTGGTACAGCGGGGAACAGTGCAGTGGGCAGTCCTGCTCCAAGTGTTACTAGTGGTTCAGAGGGTGATAAATTAGGCAGCAACGCAGCAAGTGTCTCAAGTGATAAAGAAAAAACGGCGCTTATCATTGGAAATCGGGGTCGTCGCAAAAAGAATACACTTTCTTTCGTAAGTAGCGTTATCTAATTTAGTGGGATAAACTCAAATTGACAACAATTGACATCCCCATCCATCTGTGTACCCCCTCCCCTCTTACTACCATTCACCCCTTTTAGAAATCCAAAGATCAACAGCCTGACGACGTTGTTGATTACGGTAGTGTGTATCGGTATCTTAGCGCCCTGATCGGGGATACTCAACCTGAGAGGTTACGAAGTTTACATGGTAAGAGATATGTTGGTGTTACTGATTACTGTGTTGCTAGAAGTACCGGGGATTAACTTTAGTCAATGCTTGGACTTCACATTTAATTGGGTTTCTCGGTAGATATCGATTTTGGAGGTTTATGTTCTCACAGCCTTTAGAGATGCTCTAACAAACTTCCCCCTCTCCCAGATATGGAAAAGCGAGTAGTGTGTTCATTGTTTAAGGACTTGTTTGCAGACATGGCCAAACGGAATCTCCACAAGCACAAACAGTTCCTGTTACAACGATACTTTGATTTTACGAGCCAGAAAGTAGAGGGTAGATCTGTAACCAATCCGTACAAACTAAAAGGGCACATGCTCCATCTTCCCCCTCTGGAGGATGAGACCACGGAACCTAATTCAGGGGATGATACCCAGAACCAGATATCTGGGAAAACTAATCCAGGGGATGGTACCCAGAACCAGATATCTGGGAAATCTAATTCAGGGGATGGTACCCAGAACCAGACATCTGGGAAATCTAATCCAGGGGATGGTACCCAGAACCAGATATCTGGGAAATCTAATTCAGGGGATGGTACCCAGAACCAGACATCTGGGAAATCTAATCCAGGGGATGGTACCCAGAACCAGACATCTGGGAAATCTAATTCAGGGGATGGTACCCAGAACCAGATATCTGGGAAATCTAATCAAGGGGATGGTACCCAGAACCAGACATCTGGGAAATCTAATTCAGGGGAGGGTACTCTGAACCAGACATCTGGGAAATCTAATTCAGGGGATGGTACCCAGTACCAGATATCTGGGAAATCTAATCCAGGGGAGGGTACCCAGAACCAGATATCTGGGAAATCTAATTCAGGGGATGGTACCCAGAACCAGATATCTGGGAAATCTAATCCAGGGGAGGGTACCCAGAACCAGATATCTGGGAAATCTAATTCAGGGAAGGGTACCCAGAACCAGACGGAGGAAGTTGTTCAGGGGCCGAGTTGAAGGAGGGGTGAACTGTTTAAAATTTGTTTTTTAATGACTATCGATTTTTTTTAATTTATTACACCGCAGCTAATATTATATTTCATACGTTTTGAAATTTTGGCGTGTTTTCATTTTCGTACAAGCCTCAACCTCGAATACCTGTACAGCGTCCACTGACCAACTTAGTCCTCCCCTAACCCCATACCAGTATATACCAGCTTATAGCTCCCATTTTAAAGTTTCAGGGACCAACTCATCTATAACCCATCTATAATTGCCTAATTACCTAACTACCTAACCCCTCTATTAGCCCCCACTGAAGAGCGGCTGTACCATGTCAGAAGCTGCCCACATCAAGTCAGCCCCCACGGGGGCAGGGGGTAAACAGGTCGGAAAGGTGAAGAACAAGCTCCCCGCACCCATTCAGATTAGTGGTAAGTTATCATGATTTTCAGTTTTATAACTCTGTACTCCCCCATTCCCGGAAAACTTGTCCAGTACAGGGTTCCTCTTTATTTCTATCTAATACTCTGTGTATATTCTAAACAGACCAATGCTGCTCATTTGAAATTTTAGGACAATGTCAAGGGCTGCTCTGTACAGTGTACACCTGTATTTGTCCCGATTTGTCTAACTTTTACAGCAAACATTCAATCTTTTTAACAGCCGAACAGCTGCTGAGAGAAGCGAAGGAGCGTCAGTTGGAGATCGTTGCACCACCTCCAAAACAGAAGATCACCGACCCCCAGGAGCTGGCAGAGTTCCGGATGAAGAAGAGGAAAACTTTTGAGGATAACATTAGGAAAAATAGGTACGGAGTTATTTCGCTCTTTTTCAACTCACTGCCTGTCCACAATCTTCTGATAACAAAACATAGACATATCTGTAATTGCTCACACTCTCGTTCCTCCTCCCCAGGTCTGTCATGGTCAACTGGATCAAGTACGCTAGGTGGGAGGAGGAGAACCAGGAGTTTCAGCGAGCACGATCCGTGTATGAGCGGGCCCTTGACGTAGACCATCGGTGTGTCCCTATCTGGCTGAAATATAGTGAGATGGAAATGAGACACAAACAGGTAATGTGATGTCTGTCTGTCTGTCTGTCTGTCTGTCTGTCTGTCTGTCTGTCTGTCTGTCTGTCTGTCTGTCTGTCTGTCTGTCTGTCTGTCTGTCTGTCTGTCTGTCTGTCTGTCTGTCTGTCTGTCTGTCTGTCTGTCTGTCTGTCTGTCTGTCTGTCATGTCTGTTAACACACACTCTCCACAAGGTTAACCACGCCCGTAACCTGTGGGACAGGGCAGTGCTACTGCTACCCCGTGTCAGCCAGTTTTGGTACAAATACACCTACATGGAGGAGATGCTGGAGAACGTGGCTGGAGCTAGACAGGTACAATGATGAATATAAAACCTCCAATTATTCCCCTTTATTCCCGCAAAAAAACACAAATAACGTTTGACATGAAAAAGTAAACTCTTAGATCCCCGCATGAAGTATATACTCAGGTCTAACTAATTAATTTATTTTGTCCCCAGGTATTTGAGCGGTGGATGGAGTGGGAGCCTGAGGAGCAGGCCTGGTCTAGTTACATCAACATGGAACTGAGATACAAAGAAATTGATAGAGCTCGAGATATCTATACTAAATTTGTACTGGTTCATCCCACGGTAAGATAACACATCGTATACAAGTTGCCAAATTTGATTAATTTGTTTGTTTCTCCATTACCTACTTCTTTGACGTAGGTAAAAAATTGGACTAAGTTTGCTAAGTTTGAAGAGAAGCATGGTAACGTTAGTGGAGCGAGGGATGTCTATGAGAGGGGTGTCGACTTCTTCGGGGAGGACTACATGGAGGAGAATTTGTTTATCGGTTTTGCAAGGTGAGTTGTTTGCGGAGGAGAATCTGTTTTGCAGTCTTCCGTAAAGCGGCGGTGGAGGCGGACAGTTTGTTTTAGAATTTAAACCTCAGTTTGATAAACCCTGGCTTTTGATTTTTCACTACTAGCAGGTAACTGTCCACTGACCAGCAGCTAACTCCTACAGGTTTGAGGAGGGTCAAAAAGAGTACGAAAGAGCAAGGACAATCTACAAGTACGCCCTTGAAAAGTTAACAAAAGATAACTGTCCTGAGCTATTCAAGTCCTACTCCATGTTCGAAAAGAAGTTTGGAGATAGAAAGGGGATTGAGGATGTTATCATTAACAAACGAAGGTAATATTAGTCACAGCAATGTTCGACAGCTAGTCGCTACTTGCATCATCGTCACGTCTGTTTATCGTCCCAACCCGTCTTTGACCGAGCTTGCCAGTACAGTGACTGTCCAATTCCCCAAAGTTCAACCTCCACTTCCTCACAGGTTCAAGTACGAGACTGAAATCAAGGCGAACCCCCTAGATTACGATGCCTGGTTTGATCTCCTCCGACTTCTAGAGTCTGACGGTTCCCTTGACGATGTACGAGATACCTACGAGCGAGCCATAGCAAATATCCCCCTAGTGGCATCTAAACGGGGGTGGAGGAGGTACATCTACCTCTGGATTAACTATGCCTTGTTTGAGGAGCTGGAGGCTGAGGACCCAGATAAAACAAGGGAGGTCTACAAGGCATGCCTGGATATTATCCCGCACAAAAAGTTTACTTTTGGAAAGATCTGGCTGATGTACGCTCAGTTTGAGATCAGACAGAAGAACTTGTCAGCAGCCAGGAAGGTCTTGGGAACGTCCATTGGAAAGTGCCCCAAACCAAAGTTGTTCAAAGGATACATCGACATGGAGCTACAGATGAGAGAGTTTGATCGGTGTAGGAAGATCTATGAGAAATTCCTGGAATTTGACATGAGTAACTGTCACACGTGGATCAAATTCGCGGAGTTGGAGAGCATTCTGGGTGACGGTGACAGAGCACGGGCCATCTTTGAGTTGGCAATCGGCCAGCCTTTATTAGACATGCCCGAGATATTGTGGAAGGCTTACATTGATTTTGAGATCGAAGAGGAAGAGCATGAGCGAGTTCGGGCGTTGTATAAGATCTTGCTGGCGAGGACTAGCCATGTGAAAGTCTGGATATCCTTTGCCAACTTTGAGGCGAGCTCAGAGAATTACCAGCGGTGTAGGAGGGTGTACGAGGAGGGGGATAAAGCGCTCCAAGGTGATCGTCAGAAGGAGGAGAGAGTGTTGCTACTTGAGTCTTGGAGAGAGTTTGAAGGGGAACACGGGAGTGAGGAATCAAGGGAGAAGATTAGGAAGAAGATGCCGAGGCGGGTTAAGAAGAGGAGGAGGATTGAGATTGCGGGAGGGGAGGAGGAGGAAGGTGGAGAGGGTGGTTGGGAGGAATATTGGGATTATATTTTCCCTGACAGTGAGGCTAATTCAAGCAACCTGAAGCTTCTACAAATGGCAAAAATGTGGAAAAAGGGCCAACAAGATGATGACGATGATGATGACGATGATGAAGAGGAAGAAGAGGAAGAAGAAGATAGTGATAAGGATAAGGAAGAAGAAAAGGAAGATGATATGGGAGAGTGACAGACAGAGTTTTTATTCCCTTTTTTACCGCGAGCTATTCATTTGTTATACCTTCACTGTTTATTATTGACCTATTATAAAATAGCATTTGTGTCCTACTTTCATTGAACTCTCTCTCGCTGTACCCATCGCCCATTTAAATTGTCGGGCACATAGAGCATGACAACCACGAGTCTCCTTCGTTGACACCCCCCCTCCCTCCCCCCTCTCCCTCCCTCCCTCTCTCGCCCCTCCCTCTCTCGCCCCTCCCTTTCCTCCCTCCCTCCCTCTCTCCTTCCTCCCTCCCTCCCTCTCTCTCTCCTCCCTCTCTCTCTCTCTCTCCCTCTCTCTCCTTCCTCTCTCTCTCCTTCCTCTGGCCTCTCTCCCTCCCTCTCTCTTACTCAATGTTATACCGGTGTGCTAGGTTGATGCTATGGCGTTCACCAGTCATTAGACTCCTTAGGATGATAGACGCTACTGAGCTCAGTTCACTAAACCGACACTTTGCATCCTCCAGCTACCTAGACACCAAACGTTCTGACAGGGATAGGTAAGGAAAAGTAGAATAACAGTATCTTTAACAGTATACGATAAAATATCTATACTTGACCCTCTCTCACTGCTCACCGCGGGTTAGAAGGATTATAAGTATAGCAGTCCCGTGTGGATAAAACATTGATTTCCCGTTTCCGATGAAATTATGCTAACATGTCCCATTTTCAGTGCCCTATTTTCCCGGATCACCACTACTCCGTGTACCATTACCTACCCACACCTAGCACGGTGGTACAGTCACATAGCTGCAACATCCAGTAGAACCATGGCAACCGTCGGCAAGGGACAACCACAATGGTACATTAGGAATTACTTGAGCAGGCACAATGAGAATATAGTCACGAATTATGATTTATGTCTCAACTATTCTTTCCATAAACTTCATCTCTGCTAAACCATCGTCCCTACCGTTATATGCACCTTACAAACCGTTTGCAATCTCTCTTAGTTGCTAAATGACATGTCCACAATATATCAGGTTCCCGCCACAAGGATCTAACGATGGTTTAAAAGTTTACAACAGTCTCACGCGAAGGAAGGACGTGTTTGTTCCGGAATCAGGGGGCAGGAACATCACCTGGTATAACTGTGGACCAACAGTGTACGATGCTAGTCACATGGGACATGCCAGGTTAGTGTGGCACGTGATGCCCATATATGGTAGTCCACATGGGACATGCCATGGTCATCATCATTGGGCGGTAGTACTGGCAATCATTATCATCCTTTACTAACACAGTCCACTCCTTTTATCCTAGTATTTTCTTGTGTCATCCCAGAGCTTCCTAACTAAATTAATAATTTCATGTTTCCTCCCAACAAGGTCATACATCTCGTTCGATATCCTGAGGAGGATTATGTCCGATTATTTTGGCTACAAGATCCTCTATGTACTCAATATCACGGATATTGATGATAAAATTATTCTGAGAGCGAGAACAAAGTACCTGTTGGAACAGTATCGGGGAGAGATGAAATCAAGGAGTAAAGTAATATATTAGAGATTTTGACTTAAAGTAGATTCTGGGCGGAGTAAATTTCCAAATGATACTCATGATATATCAGTGCAATTATTGTAACCCCTTTTTGTCAGGAGGAGGTCTTGTCAGAGATTCAGGGTGCAGTTGCAACATTCCGATCTAAGATGGCTGAAATGCCAGCTGAGGATCCTAAACTGAAAATGATGCAGAAGGTAACACAAAGTAGCTCATATATCTACACGGAGTTACCATGACAACGGAGTTGGTTACCATAGCAGCCGACATAATTGGCCTAACTGATTGACCTACAGTTGATATGATAACCAACTCGTAGACTGTAATACATTATACCTCTATTTCTCTCCTTTAGTGATGTATGCTTTGGACCTGTGTTAGCCCTGGCAGACCCGACTTGGATCATTACTCACTCTCTCCAGTATGGCCTGGAGAACTGGCTGGATGCCAGGTATGTGTATGATCCTTAGTTATAAGCACCCTTAGTGGGTCCACATGTGGTGAGGGGTTCACGCCCATGGCAATGTGTTATAGCACCCTTAGTGGTTCCACATGCACATGTGGTGAGGGGTTCACGCCCATGGCATTGTGTTATACCACCCTTAGTGGTTCCACATGTGGTGAGGACTGAGGGGTTCATTCCCATGGCAACCCCTCTTTGTCAATGAAACACATAGCACCCTGAACAGTGAACACAGGCCGAGATAGCTTCTGAAAACGGTTCTGCCATCCACTTATTATATTCTTAATTTTCCCTCCTTTCCCCCTTTTCTAAACTTCTCCGTGCCCCTGGTATCACTGGGGCTGTTCAAGGCCTTTGTGAGACTAATAACTTGACCAACTAACCCCTTCTTCCCCAACAGACTAGGTGCGGGGGTAACAGACCACAGTATCTTCGCTGCCCTAACTCAGTACTGGGAGGGTGAATACTGGAAGGACATGGGTGATCTAGGTGTCCTTCCCCCCGATGTATTGACCCGTGTTACTGACTATGTTCCTGAAATTGTGTCTTACGTTCAGAAGGTACTATTTTATTGATTCGGCATTGAAAATTTATATCGTCATTATTTGTTTCTCCAAGTTCATCATCGCCACCTGCCGAGTGAAGCCCCTTAAAATTGTATCAGCATGAACCCCTCACAGACCAATTCAAAGAATCATAAATCAACAATTCACTTCATCAACAGATCAACCCAAAACCTGTTCAATTACTTGATTCCTCAGATCATTGATAACGGTTACGGATACGAAAGTAATGGCAGCGTGTATTTTGACTCTGCTGCATGGCGGAAAGACAGGGGCTACATGGCCAAACTGAAACCTGAAAGTGTTGGTGATTTAGATGCACTCGCTGATGGAGAAGGTAAGAGGTACAACTTGATAGATCATATCTCTGTCTCTCTCTCTCTCCCTCTCTCTCTCTCTCTCCTCTTCACTCTCTCTCTCCCATCTTCAAGCCAATACCTGCAAGGTAAACTAACGGACAGTAGTGGAAAGGAAAAGAGGAACCAGGTTGACTTCGCACTTTGGAAGCGGAGTAAGCCTGGAGAGCCATTTTGGGAGAGTCCCTGGGGCCAGGGGAGACCTGGCTGGCACATTGAGTGCAGTGCCATGGCTGAGTAAGTTATAATCATTCAACTCTCTCTCAACCATCTTGTAAAGTCCGATTTCCCTGCCCAGGTGAATGATTTCTGGTTAGAATTCGTAGGGCCACAATAAGATAAAAAAACAGTCACTATGCATTCATCCCTTTTCCCTCCCAATCACTCGATGCAGTTGCTACTCAAAAGAAGTTATATGTCATATACGTTAGTCGTTAGAGATACAATGATGCGTTGAGAATAGTACTGAGAGAAGAGTATCGGAGACAAAAAGTATCGGAGACACCAACTTGAGCTATTTTTAAGCAACGTACCCCATACCAAAGAGGCAGCGTGAGAACAACACAAAATTTCCATCTTCCAGTACAACTATGATTGTCATTTAGCACCGTTTATACCAAATCGCGATCATAGTATGACTCCGTTAGCCTGACGTAAATTCTACCAGATCTTCTACAAAGGTGACTACTACAAAGGTGACTCACACAAATCAGAGATCTCGCGCTCAATCACATGATGTTTGCGACTATCATCACATGACTATGCAAATGCAAGTATAAAATCAGAATTCAGTACCAATACTACAGTCACTAGTCTGCTAGATCGTGAGACTTCATTTTGGTCCTTACTCCTTATTAAACCCGAAAACCAATGATTGGACTCACAGGACATCACACTGAAAATTTTGGGGTACCGTCCGTGTATTTATATGGGAGTGGGTCCAAAAATTTGGTGAGGAGACAGATAGTGTTCCCCCCAACTCTCAAAATTGTAAATTTGAAATGTGGATGGATCCCAACTTTTGGGTGTCTGTGACAGATAGATATTCCCAAAAACGTCAAAAATGTGGGATTTTTTCGGAAAATAGGGGAGTGGGTCCCAAAATCTGTGGTGTGAGTCAGTTAAAGGACGACCCCTAACTGTCAAAATCAAGGGGAAAAGGGGGGTGGTGTTTTCCATCTGGGAATGTTAGGGGTATTTAGCGGCATGGATGTCTGATACTGTTAGGATATACCCTCCCCCCCCCCCCCCGGCCCCCCTCTGCGTGCGATCTATTCCGCTTTTACCCACCTAAGTTCAATTGTATATTATTTTAACATACTTCAATAGCAATTAACAACAGCATACTAAATGGGCACATGGGCCTTTCCGAGAATGCCCAGCTAGAAGCGAAAAAAGCTGTGTTTGAGAACATCAAGCGTTTGTCAAAGAGTCTGGGTTAACGACAGACAGTTTCTTTTGGATACCCTTGCGCTTTGCTAAAAGGAGATCACTGCGGGCAGATGGACCCACCTGAAAACATTTGACCTGACGGAGCTGCTACTTGCCGATGGTGTCGCACAGATACATTTTGAGGATGCTGATAGGGATATCAACTTACTGATGAATATCGGAAGCAACGAGATTAGAGACCACATCCTGGATGGTGATAGTACACAACTGTGGAAGGATAACATTGGGCAAAACATATTGATTAACATGTACAACGCTTCTAACTCGACGTTATTTGTGTGGACGGATGGTACAGAGTCCTTTCGTCACAACGACAAGATGATCCTGCGAACGTCGGTGCTCATCATTTGTGCCCTTGTATTGGGGTTTCTTTCCATCAGAGATTTGTGGAAGCATTATAGGAAGACCCCTGGTAAATTACTGAGGTATGTGAGATGTTTTCGCGAAGGATGGCTGGTGTCAATAGCTTTCCTCAGCTTCCTGACTCATGTCGGTAACTTGCTTCCCTCACTCGGGAAGTCCTTCTCGTGGCTTAAAAAGGTCACACGAACGATCGATTTTATCATCTTCTACGAGGGAGCATCACTCAAGTTTTTTACCTGTTGCATCTACATTTTCCAGTCTGTGATGGTAGTGTTTCCATTCTACTTTCGATCCAACAAGTCTAAGCTATTTTGACAATGGCCATCACGATGACTGGAGTTGCGGTTACCTTGGTTACCATACCTCTGCCAATTGTAGTGGGATACATTAAGATCACGAGGGTATCCAGTTGCAATGATGTCGCTAACCTTAGCCAGTACGTTCGAGTAACGAACGCCATTCTATTTGCAATATTTGTTGTCGGTGCCTCTGTAACAAGTATGGCATATGTGCTGATGTACTGGCTTTCCAATATTCGAGGGAAGGAGGGCGATGAGGTGCAGGTTGCTAGGCAACAGAAGAATGCAGAAAACACTGTGGAGACGCTTCTAAAGACGAGCGTGGAAGCAGTGACAAACATCGTTCTGATATACTACACAGTGCAACATCATCTTGACATCGCAACATTCCACAAGCACCGATCCAAGGTGACTGGCTGTATATCTGTCGATCCAGTGTTTTCTACCGTGGCCACCCAACCGATTAGCTTTGATGCTCTCTTGGCTCAGCAGGAGTCACTGCTATTATTTGCTCGATAGTGCCTCGTATTCGCAAGTTACTCAAGAAGTTTCGAGTCAGAGGTATGGTTAGAGGAAACAAAGGTGACGAGGGATCAGGTGATGGCATATCAGTTCAACAGAGTCCAGATACTACCCCGCCGAACAATTAAATGCTAAGTTCTGAGTGCCGTTTCATGCAGTTTTTTCAACTACAGCGTAAAAATATTTATTGAGAAACTGAGAGTCCAAGATGCTTGGAGTGGGGGCCACTGGGGGAACTCCAAACTGGTCTCGTGTGTGTTAGCGTGGGTTCAGGCATTCAGGAAAACGACGTTGATTCAGGTGTTTAAATCAATTAACTAGTGGCCCCCATTCCAAGCATTATGATGTCGCGGACGGTGACACCAGCCCTTCAAGGTTGGCACAGCAGTGAGAGTCCAAGAATAAATAAAGACCATATTGTGACGATTTTCGTGGAGGAGACTTGATACTTTTCTGACCACTTGTGGTTTGTTATGGGATACAATTAAGAAATTCGGCGTGAACGGCCATGCCTGAGTGAGTACTTACAGAATGGGTAAACTCTACTTAAGTAAAACTGGTTTTCACTCTACTGGAAGTTTAAATGAAAGCAAAAGTTTAGCTGAAATTAGAGGATGTGACTGTTCTAATTATGTATATCAACTCTACTAAAGTGCGTTTCAAACGACTTGACCTGAGATTCCTGGAAATTCAGGATTTCCCCTTTGTAAATACACACGCAATGCGCCAAATTCCAAGAATTACGGGTCAAGTCGCTTGAAACGGACTTTACTTTATAATATGTAAGATATCTTGGTTTCGTGTCTTTGTAGGTTAGGGGAAATGATATTATATGTAGGGTGAGATGATTCGGGAAGTTGTAACTAAGATGTAAGTGATGTAACAAAGGTGTAACGTCTGCTCAATCATTGAATAGTGCAGCTGTGCAGCACCATTTGGCCTTCCTTTTGGGACATGACTGACACGAGGGCCCTTAAATCAGTTCGATCTAAAGGGCCGCCCTTATTAGATCGAACTGAGTTACACCAGTACACCTGATGATCTTTAAAGTTTTACTTGCCATTGTTTGTATCCACTATAACTTCCGCAAAGACTATATTTCCTGTGCCTTTCTGCAAAACTATTGCATCTCCTTTGCCGTGATATGACACAAAAATATGACACAAAAATGTGTAAATATGGTCAATCTGGGTGAGACCTGAGGAGATCTGGAGGGTTCCACATAACTTCTGGGGAGATCCAACAGCAAAAACAGACACTTTGGTGGTTTGTTATGGCCTTCAATACAAGTATTCCAATTGGACATAGAATCCTGGCACCATCTCCTTTGTTTAGAATCTGGCCACCAATATATAAATTGCTCTCTTGAGGTGGCCCATTCATGAACTATATACACGTTCATTAATGAATTACACACACATACACACACACACAGCATAATGTTCGAGTTCATACATTTTGTTGTGCATGTGTTTTCTTGTGCAATGTGTTTACAGACCCTTGTTTTCAGTGCTATTTGCGGAGGCAAGCTGGATATCCATAGTGGTGGAGAGGATCTCCTTTTTCCGCACCATGACAACGAGATTCTACAAGCGGAGAGTCACTCAGCTTGTAAACAATGGGTAAACAAAATAGTAGAGTTGACCACCTATTTACCGTTCCCCCGAGCAGCCTTGTAAATCGGGGTCTAATCGTAGTATCTTACTCTGTTAACTTGGTTCTCTCCCTCTCTTATTTCAGCTCTTGCACTCCCATAATCTCCTTCAATCAAGTTCGTAAATCATATCCCCCGTTCCAGGTTAACTATTTCATCCACACCGGACATCTTAGTATCGAGGGATGTAAGATGAGCAAGAGTCTGAAGAACTTTATTACAATCCAAGATGCGCTGAAGAAGAATTCTGGCAGACAACTACGGGTGAGAATTTTGCAATTATATTCTCTGGCACTACACCTTACTTTTATTATACGTCTGTTATGCTTTTCTTATTGTACTAATTACCCTAATTTTTTTGACTATTCCTCTCACTCTATTTCTTTACGTTAATTCTTAATCACAGTTCTGTTATGAAATGAGGTATTGAGTGTTTCACTCGAGTAACTTTTGTTTAGCTTCAATACCATTGATAAAGAGACTTGATGTTCATGGATTAGCATAATTATCCACCTCTGATTTTTTCTACTTAGAATTTTTTATAATAAACTATTTACGGGCCTCTTTTACTTTACCTCTTTTGTCGGGTACAGTTACGCTCCTTATTACTTCTTCTCGTTCTAGTCACTGCTTCTAGTCCACTACTGGCATTGGACACACCCCATCTTTGACGACCCCAATTTAGTTGAACTGAAGTGTTAGGATGGCACCGGGGAAGAAGTATTTTTTTTTTTGGAAGGTCTATCGTACTTTTTCGTTGTCCCTGGATCCTTGTTACAAACAGTTTAGTTTTCTCGCCCAAATTGTATAGAGTTAGAACCAAAAGTAAAACGAGGATGGAGTGTTCTCCCACCTATGGACTGTACCCTGGTGGTCTGAAAAGGGGACTGGAAGTATCAGTGCAACTGCAGATCGTCCTCAGGATATGGATGAAGTAGCCTCGGGTTGGGAGGAAAATGTGGGTCAGTGGATCACTTTGATACTTTCTTCAATGCCATAGTGTGAGTTCCATTGGAGTGTTTCAATAGTCTCACTTTTCATACATTTGATTTTCTCGGGACATAATTTTAACATTTTAGTACTATACAAATATTCTAAGTTATAAAACTGCTAGGAAGAGGAAAATAGACATTGGTATATATTTATACCTGTAACTTAAATATGCGCCAGTGGAGAAGTCACCCAGCGGCTGCTCTCAGTAAACAGCCGCCAGCGGTCTCGATTATTTCCACTGGCAGTTATTTATTTTTAACTCCTAGAACTTCAAAGTGTCGTGTAAATGAAGTTCTTACTAAATACAGAGGTGACACTATGTGAACACTTACACACTACCTTGGAGGAAAGAAAGGACACTCCGTCAATTACTCTCTCTTTATCTCCTTTGCTCACTATCTCTTCTCTGTGTTTGTGACATGCCCATCAGGTATTTTTTTCACTCTCTTTCTTAAGCACTGTAGTAACTGTTACCAAACAGTGTACACTCAATTGTGAACTATTTCTCAGTTCTCTTCGTGTGTTTTGATTAGTGTTCTCTCTCTTGTTGGTGTGTAAATACTTGAAATAAACAACTAAAGCAGGGTTATACCCATAAACTCTGACCATGGCACGTTATAGGTTTAAAACCCCTCCGCTCTCCTCTCGGCTCCGCTCGGGATCGTCGTCGTGTTTAAACCAGTTTATCGCCGAGCGGCGGATAAACTCCGCTAACTTCTCCCAGCGGTGCGCTGGGATTGAAAGTTATCTGAAATAACGCGCCAGTGGCCAGAGTTTATGCCTCATATATACCGCGAGTGCACATATCACTCCCGCTCCGCGCGACCATTTGCACGGTGAAATATGCACTCTGGTTCCGCGGGAGCGTGCAGATATAGGGGATTGCGGGATATAAGTAAGAAACAGTGTCCCCCAGTGTTTTTACACCTTATTCCACACGAACACACAGAATATGACTGACACAGTGCCAAGCGAACACCAAGTCTGTCAAATTACACTCACCTCTCCTCTTTCTACTCACTAATTATCCCCTTATCATGTTTTTGTTTCACTATTCCAAGAATTCCAATTCCCTCTCTCGTATCTCTCTCTTTTATCCCTCTTTCTTTTCACTGTTAGACTGTCAAAACTTGGTCCCTTGTGTTGTAAAGGTGGTGTAGTAGTGTATTTTTGTTGTAGTTTTGCTTAGTTTTGTACCTTGTTTTGTCACATACTCCTGTGTGTGTAATCACCCAAAATATGATTGTTTGCTTGTAATGTGTTTTCTCGCGGGAATATATCTCAATAACGTCCTGCACGGCTTGTGCAAGCGCTCCTATATCGCACTCGTTTCACTCGTGCAATATAGGTGGAATGCACTCCAGCTTCGCTGTCGTGCATTTCACCTCCATATACGCTCTGCAGTGCAGAGCGTATATGGCGCGCTTGCACTGCGTGCAGAACGTTATGTACTATAAACATAAATAGCTGCATAGTACTAAGAGAAACATGCTACACAATAATCCAAATATAATAAAGCTACGAAGTGTAGCATCGATCACTCTATCTAAATTAAAAAACTCAGTTTATAACCCTCCAGTCGGCTCCAGTTCCACTTTACATTTGATCGACACTAAAGTTTCATCTCATTTGCAAGATCTTGAATTTCCTTGGACCTAGAGGAGGATTTTAATTTAATTCTTGTTTTATCTTGTTTTAAGGGTGGAACAACAACCAATTTATTGGTGGTTTTGTCGAACTAGAGATTATAATACCTTTTGTTGATGAGCTCTACTGACTGGGTATAGGGGTTGTAATGAGCTGTGAACGGTCGGGGAATCTGCTGAGCCCACTCCCTAAAAGTATACATAAAATATCATTTATTGAAAAAAAAATGAAAATTCTTGATGTGTCTCACTTAAATTTAGTCGCACTTAAAAAAATCACATATGTTTAGTCCTTACGCGAGTGACAGTGAATTATGACACTGTACTCACCTAACCTTCCTCTCTGCCTCCGCGAATGATGGTGCGACAAAGATAACAGGGGGGACAGAGCGTACGAATGTTGGGTAGTCACATGTTATCAACCTCAAAAGGCAACTTCTTGGACGTGGCACTTACACCATTCTCCAGTTTCATGAATAGAGTCAAGCAAGCTGAAGATAAAAATTGTTGGTATGGACGTTGCGGTAAATAAGGGTCCAACTGTCCATTGACAGTTGGACCCTTATTTACCGCAACCCTGATTTACCAGGAGTATAATTTACCGGAAGGATAATTTACCGGAAGGATAATTTACCAGAAGGATAATTTATTGCAAGTTATATTGTCGCAGCTACGCTAACCCACAGTCACAGATTTAGCAAGATACAGTGTTGACCGTCAACAGCGTATCATCATAGTTTCTCTAGCTATGGGCTGCAGAATTCACTGTACCACTGCATTAACCTGAGTCGCCTGTGTCTGTGCTTTGCACAAAATATGAAGTATGAACAATTCAATGCACTACCTGCACCGTATGCTTTGATATCTCCATCCTCCAAACATACGCCGACCTCAATAGTGAACCAATAAAGGGTAGCTAACTTCTCGATCCATTCATCGGGGGCACCCAGACTTGCCAAACCAATCTCCTGATGAGGTTAATAACTGGTAAGTGTACCATATTATACCATATTTTCGGAAGGTGCAGGCTACCTAGTCGGTGTGCATTTTTCATGACTGTGGCAGGTGGCTGCAAACTAGCGCCTAAAGGACTAGTATATCCTAAAAAATATATTTAAATGTCAAAAACTAATCAAATTAGTTGGCTGGATCAAAGATGATCCCCCTTACCAGCTGTGCCATGACTTAAGTCTACGTGATCTAACAGGCTACGTGATCTAACAGGCTATGTGATCTAACAGGCTACGTGATCTAACAGGCTACGTGATCTAACGCGCTACGTGATCTAACAGGCTACGTGATCTAACAGGCTACGTGATCTAACAGGCTCTAAAGCTCTGGAGACGGAAAGGCAGCTTAAGTTATGCATAGAATGGATAAAGTCGGCATGTTCATAGTCTCGACGTGGAAAATGAATAACCCGGGTTTATTGATTATCAGATAATCAATAAACCCGGGTTTATATGTAGCGGGTCACCCGCTAGGGTGATTCGCTACACCATTATATACTGTCCGACCTGCGAAGCAGGGAGGGTGGTATATGGTATATATGGTTTATACTTTCTATAAGCAAGGATTTATCGATTATACGTTTTAGCGGCAGAAACATTCATGCTTTTTATAGCGGGCGGGTTTTATCAGACAAATTTTCACCGCTGATATATATAAATATGGCAGCCTTCACCCTTTATTGCTGATTAAGTTTAGGCTTTGCGAAAGGCTGTACTAAATTTAGCACAGCCTTTAGCTAAACAATTTTACCTGGGAAAAAGCTGCAAATTCAGGGTCTGCAAAGAGGGGTACGTGCCGATAATTTCGTGGCAAACGTCACTGAGAGATGGAGTAGTGACTGGGAAGTGAGCACTGAGCATTCAACAGTAGTTTAGTGTCGAAATAAAGCTGGTATTGTGAATCATTTATCATTTATGTAGCGCAAGCCTCCCTCCAGTAGTAAATACTACAGTCGGACCCCGATTTAGGGGCCCCCGATTTAGTGGCACCCCGATTTAGGGACAGGATGTTTTTCCCCCGATATACGAAAATTAACATAACTTGAACCCGATTTAGTGGACACCCCGATTTAGTGGACAAGAGCCTTTCCCCCAAGGGTGTCCCCAGTCCCTAAATCGGGGTCCGACTGTAGTAATACAGGTACCTCAAAATTATTGAGTCACCTGTCAGTACTGTCCGCACAAGTTCAACAAACTTACGGTTCGGGAGAAAACATTTTGTTACCACACGTGTCGAATGTACTGAGTGCAGTGGAATACCCGGAATGCTAGTCCTGCGAGGAAATCTCGGGAAGAGAGGAGTCCTGCCACTGGCCGAAGAGTGAATCCCGTGCAATCTAGTGTGGAGAGAGGGGCTGAAAGTTGAAAATTGGGGGCGAGGCCGGAGATACTAAAGTCGGATTTTTTGAAGTTGTCACCACCCTTTTCATGTGCAACTGATAAAGCCACTCAAGAAAGTACAGTGATAACTAATAATAAGATGAATAAAGTTAGTTAGTTAACTTACTTACCTTTTAGAAATTCAGAAATTACTTGCAGCTGTGGAATGTTGTCCTTGTTGTAGTTACAATTCTCCACCAGTAGTGGCCAGGCTTTCAAGTATTCCTGAAGTAGAATATAGTGTTACACAGCTGTACCATTTCATAAAGTTGAGAACTTGTATCACACAATGTCAAGTACATGGAGGAATGGTCTTCCTGGATTAACTACTACCGGGTCTCTGAATTCATCCATAATCAATACACCAACCGATTTGTCGTGGGACTCGTATCGAAAGTGGGAAGTTCATAATCACCCCTAGATAGTAAAACTCGATTTGTGATTCACCTTGTAGGCGTGTGTTTCAAAGAGGGAGCTAAGTTTAGTGAATACAGTTCTCCACGTTTCCAGTTCATCTGTGTTGTACTCCACTGTGGGAATGGGCTGCCCACTGTAAGGGAGAAGGAGGGAGTTAGCGGGATTTGGGAATGGGCTGCCCACTGTAAGGAAGAATGAGGGAGTTAGCGGGATTTGGGAATGGGCTGCCCACTGTGGGAATGAAGGGAGTTAGCGGGATTTGGGAATGGGCTGCCCAGTGGGGGTGCTATTTTGGGGAGGTTTTTTATTTCAACAGATATTCCAAAAGTCATGACGGATCATGGTAGGGTAGGCCCTAATTAGCAAGTGTACGAAAGATGAAGGTCTAGATCTCTGTGAACACCAGGGGAGGGTTTTTGTAGTTAAGGAAAAGTTTAGAAATCAACCCCTAAAACGCACTGTTCCCGATATCTTAGAGCTCTAAATCTTTGCAGATCGGCTTTACATGATAAAACACAAAGTTGGTCAAAATTTCAGACCTTTAGCTCAAAATTCATTTTCATGACCGGAATGAACTTTGTTCATTCTCTCAATCAGGTGGCCATTTGACTTCAGAATTTAATTAGAAATGTTTGGCAATCGATTATCTGCTAAATGCGACCAACGAGAGCCAAAACGGACCACCACAAGACACACGGTGATCTGATCTCCAAAGCCAGTCAGGACATTCATAATCCTCGCCAAATATGGCCTAGTTTTGCACGCTTGCCGACATCGGATAGGTCTAAAATTTGGTAGAGTGGCTCTACACAATGTGTGATTCGCAAAGTTTCAGGCTTAAAGCTCAAAATTCATTTTTATGACTGGAATGAACTTTGTTCATTCTCTCAATCAGGAGGTCATTTGACTCCAGAACTTCAATAAATGTGTTTGGCAATCAATAAACTGTCAAATGGGATCGTATCACATTGGATAATCTGACCCAGCACCCGATGGATCAGATCACATTACAGGGATCTAATCCACCAGCACATGGATCAGATCACATTATAAGGATCTGGTCCACCACCCATGGATCAGATCACATTTTAGGGATCTGGTCCACCAACCCATGGATCAGATCACATAACAGGGATCTTATCCATCACCCCATGGATCAGATCAAATTAAAGGGAGCTGATGCACCACCCCATGGATCAGATCACATTGTAGGGATCTGATCCACCACCGTATGGATCAGATCTCATTTTAGAGATCTGATCTCATTTTAGAGATCTGATCCACCAGCTTATGGATCACATCTCATTTTAGGGATCTGATCCACCAGCACATGGATCAGATCACATTTTAGAAATCTGGTCCACCAGCCCATGGATCAGATCACATTATAAAGATCTGGTCCACCACCCATGGATCAGATCACATTTTAAGGATCTGGTCCACCAACCCATGGATCAGATCACATTATAAAGATCTGGTCCACCACCCATGGATCAGATCACATTTTAAGGATCTGGTCCACCAACCCATGGATCAGATCAAATTAAAGGGAGCTGATCCACCACCCCATGGATCAGATCCCTGTTATGTGATCTGATCCATGGGTTGGTGGACCAGATCCCTAAAATGTGATCTGATTCATGGGTGGTGGACCAGATCTTTATAATGTGATCTGATCCATGGCCTTTTGGACCAGATTTCTATAATGTGATCTGATCCGTTTGCTGGTGGATCAGATCCCTAAAATGAGATCTGATCCATACGGTGGTGGATAAGATCCCTACAATGTGATCTGATCTATGGGGTGGTGGATCAGCTCCCTTTAATTTGATCTGATCCATGGGGTGATGGATAAGATCCCTGTTATGTGATCTGATTTATGGGTTGGTGGACCAGATCCCTAAAATGTGATCTGATCCATGGGTGGGGACCAGATCCTTATAATGTGATCTGATCCATGGGCTGGTGGACCAGATTTCTATAATGTGATCTGATCCATGTGCTGGTGGATCAGATCCCTATAATGTGATCTGATCCATCGGGTGCTGGGTCAGATTCTCCAATGTGATCCGATCCCATTTGACAGTTTATTGATTGCCAAACACATTTATTGAAATTCTGGAGTCAAATGACCTCCTAATTGAGAGAATGAAACAAAGTTCATTCCAGTCATAAAATGAATTTGAGCTTTAAGCCTGAAACTTTGCGAATCTCACTTAGACATTGGGTAGAGCCACTCTACCAAATTTTAGACCTATCCGATGTCGGCAAGCGTGCAAAACTAGGCCATATTTGGCGAGGATTATGAAGTCCTGACTGGCTTTGGAGATCAGATCACCGTGAGTCTTGTGGTAGTCCGTTTCGGCTCTCGTTGGTCGCATTTAGCAGATAATCGATTGCCAAACATTTCTAATTAAATTCTGAAGTCAAATGGCCTCCGATTGAGAGAATGAACAAAGTTCATTCCGGTCATGAAAATGAATTTTGAGCTAAAGGTCTGAAATTTTGACCAACTTTGTGTTTTATCATGTAAAGCCGATCTGCAAAGTTTTTAGAGCTCTAAGATATCGGGAACAGTCGTTTTTAGGGGTTAATTTCTAAATTTTCTTATTACAAAAACCCCGGGCCGTGGTGTTTACAGAGATCTAGACCTTCCCCTTTCGTACACTTGTTTTTTAGGGCCTACACTACCAGAATCCGTCGTGAATTTTGGATTTCAGTGATATAAATTTCAAAATGCACCCCCACTGTGGGAATGAAGGGAGTTAGCGGGATTTGGGAATGGGCTGCCCACTGTAAGGGAGAAGGAGGGAGTTAGCGGGATTTGGGAATGGGCTGCCCACTGTAAGGGAGAAGGAGGGAGTTAGCGGGATTTGGGAATGGGCTGCCCACTGTGGGAATGAAGGGAGTTAGCGGGATTTGGGAATGGGCTGCCCACTGTAAGAGAATGAGGGAGTTAGCGGGATTTGGGAATGGGCTGCCCACTGTGGGAATGAAGGGAGTTAGCGGGATTTGGGAATGGGCTGCCCACTGTAAGGGAGAAGGAGGGAGTTAGCGGGATTTGGGAATGGGCTGCCCACTGTAAGGGAATGAAGGGAGTTAGCGGGATTTGGGAATGGGCTGCCCACTGTAAGGGAGAAGGGGGAGTTAGCGGGATGTGGGAATGGGCTGCCCACTGTAAGGAAGAATGAGGGAGTTAGCGGGATTTGGGAATGGGCTGCCCACTGTAAGGGAGAAGGGGGAGTTAGCGGGATGTGGGAATGGGCTGCCCACTGTAAGGAAGAATGAGGGAGTTAGCGGGATGTGGGAATGGGCTGCCCACTGGAAGGAAGAAGGAGGGAGTTAGCGGGATGTGGGAATGGGCTGCCCACTGTAAGGGAGAAGGGGGAGTTAGCGGGATGTGGGAATGGGCTGCCCACTGTAAGGGAGAAGGAGGGAGTTAGCGGGATTTGGGAATGGGCTACCCGCTGTAAATGAAGGGAGTTAGCGAGATTTGGGCCGCTCTCGTTACCATGTGTGTTAGCAGGTTAAGGAGCAATTCCCCAACCCACCCCTTTATACAAGGACTATTATATAAGTATAACTCCGTAAGGAGAAAACCAAACTTCCTCACTGATTATGCGGCCAATAAACCGATCCTTATTCTCAACCACTTACTGTTTGTAATTGTAGGCAATATCAGCAAACAACTTTCTCTTCTTCTTATAGGTTTCGTCATTAAAGCCAGGGTGATCGGAACACAGCTCACCCCCGTAACTGAATTGGGATCAGAGTGAAATTTCAAATTTCAAATCTGGATAAGATCTAGCATGGTCAATAATAAATATATGTAATTATGAAGAATCAATGTTGGAAAATGTTAATAAAAATTAACTACTCTGGACTCTAGTGTTGTTTGATTTGTTCAGAGCAACATTTATAATCAACAGATGGAACAAGACCTTTCAATTTGAGATGCAAATCTATCCAGCTCAGATATTTTGGTGGGGAACCAGGCCACTTCTCCGTCGGTCCCTAAATCTCCTGGAGCTCGTCTAGTTAGGACCTGGACATGTTCCTTTCCGTAGGTCGATCTTAGTTCCCCAATGGCCTTCCTAAAAGAGGGGGGGTTGTGGGCAGGGAACTGGGAAGAAAGCATGATTTCCAGCTAGTATGAAAAGAGAATTGGATATATAATGTACATAATATGTATGTTAAAAGGGGGAAAAAAGAATTATTTTCCAGTAGTTTTGTTTCACGTCACACTCACTGGAAATTTTCCTCCTGAATGTCCTTTAGTTCCAAATTAACCAGAAACTTGTATTTTTCAGGTTCGTCAGTGAGGGGTCGGGACTCAACACGGGTTAATTTGATACCTCTATCCTGGGCATGTATATTTGGGTTTGGTGGGGATTGGTCTTAGAAGTGGGGGTTTAATTATATCGGGGGAACTTTCCCAGGTTTGCACATTTTGATGACTATATTGCTACCTGGAATGGTCCAAGGGCCTTGACTAGGGCAGATGGTTCATTCTTGACATAGAACACCACAGACATCTTCTCGCTACCAACCGTACTGACGTCCTAAAAAGTGGAAAAGAGGGTATTATAGGAAAGTTAAACTGAAAATCGATCGTTTAGTTGAAGGAGCTCCTTGAACTAAACTAGGAGAAAAAGACAGATAAAGATTATAGGCGTCAAGAGTTTTGTTGCTATTCAGCAGAATTCGACAATAAGTTATCAAAGCAGATCTGTAAAACAAAAATTAATTATAAATAACATACTATAGTACATACTATAAAGTCATGATCTCTGCAAGAATCTGCACTGCATGATTCAGTAATTGGATCAAAGTAATCCAACAATATATTATGCATCTGCAAGATTTCTAGCAACCGGTGATATCTTCCACCGGATTCTAAAGAATTTACTCTGCAAATAGTTCGATGAGCGTATCTGTATTTACTGGCCCATGTACCAACCATATATATATGTATATGTTATAAGTAATTATGGATTGGAGATGGCCATCAGAGTTGGATTAATAAATTCACCCTCTGTGCAAGCTCACATAATAGGTATACAGTAAAAATCATTCGAGGTAGATCCATAGCTTTAAAATGTGTTCTAAATTGCTTTGAATTGATCAAAATCTAAAATTTTCCGGGGGCTGTCGCCAACCACACCAAGGACTGAAAATCGTTAAAATATTGTTCTAAATTGCTTAAAATTGATCAAAAATTTTCCGGGGGCTTACTATAAAAACTAGTACGACAAGTTTTAGACATGTTTCGATAATATATCGGAATATATATCGATAATATCTTCCGGAACTACAGAAAACGCGACGATATATTCCGATTATATTTCGGAGATATGTATATCGATCTGAAAATATCATTGCACAAACTTACGAAATATCGGATATTCCGAGCTTAAGATATATCACCTCTCAGAGGGGTGATTTCGTTACCACTCGAGAAATGAATCAGTTGACAAAAATTCCTAATTCGTTCTCATCCACTAGAAACTAGCTATACTCAAACTGATCGAGTATCAGTGTATTCGATGGTCTGTAACATAATGTCGGTTTATCCGTAAACCGTTGATCTTGTCCATTACTGGCTGTCAATGATTAGGGCCGATTGAGCTAGTAGGAGGAGCCATGTACATTTAAATAAAGATATAGACAGGTTAAGGCAGTGAAAGACAACTACCTACAATCCGAAAAACAGGGACACAGAAAGCTAGAGCTAGATAATATTATATAGCTCTATTTAGATACAGTCGGACCCCGATTTAGTGGCATCCTCGGGGGGAAAAAATCCTGCCACTAAATCGGGGTGCCACTAAATCGGGGTCAAATAATGTTAATTTCCTATATCGGGGGAAAAAAATCCTGCCACTAAATCGGAGTGCCACTAAATCGGGGGCCACTAAATCGGGGTCCGACTGTATATCTGAGTTAGCTTATTTGGGTATATTGTTCAATTGTTTTTATCTATGGTCAATGCCCATTTCCCATTGGGCATCTAACTTTGTGTGTAAATTAGGGAGCCCAAAATTTGTAAATTAGACGACATCGTGCTCTCCTTCACCAATAGTTGGAAAAGGGCAAAATTTTGTTGCACGGTCCACACTCCATTTACCGTCCTCAGACTCTTTGGTCTATCTAATACTTACGGTCCTGTCCATAAACGGCAACTTCAGCGATGTTGTAGTTTTTCGTCGTTAGTTTTTCGAATCTAAATCAGTGTTAGAATCTTAGTACAGGTACAGGAAAGCTAAAGTCCATTTTTTCAACTTTATCACATGTAAACGTGTAGTACGCACGTCAGAAATTAAAATATCGCACATAGTACACATATGAGTTGAGGCCTGAACAGTCGATTTTCGAATAAAAATGGTCTAGGGAATGGGAATGGGCAAATCTGTTTGTTACTTACTTTACATATGTTATGTTAAAGCTCCCAATGCTGTCTTCGCTGCAAACCACGGTGTAAGTCTGGGCTGTCACTGAGTTATAGGGTAGCCTAGAGGAAGAAGGTGTAACATCACAAAATAACATCAAAAGTTGCCCTCCCAAGTCCATTCTGGAAAATTATACATGAACCTAACATATGATCACTTCTGTTTTACCTTAGCTTGCTGAGTGTTCCACAAAGGCCAGTAGCTCCTGTACTATACCCAAGTACAATCTGTAACAAAATACGAGATAATTAGATAAATTATTGTCTGAGATAAATCATCATGAAATTATCAACTGTAAAAGTTTACACAGTTCATGTTTACACATTGTTTGTTGATCTATCAAACCCTCACAAAATTACTGAGTGATCCACACTATGTGATTGTACCTTTGTATTTATTATCCTCTCTGAAACGGATTTACGATCGTCAATCCTGTTAACAATAACCACTTTCCGTACCACTTTAGTTGGTCTTGCAAGGGTGACTGCCAGCCAGTTCGTTGTTCCTGATCCACCTGACAGCCAGAAAGTATCCCAATGGCCATCCAGGACAAAGTTTGGGTTACAGCACTCTGACTTGTTGCTGGAACCGGAGGATTGGGAGCTAAATTGAAGAGAAGCTATACCGAGTGGCTCCCAGGCAGCTCCTCTCATTATACATGTCGCCAGGAGAAGGAGCAGGAATATCATAATTCTGACTAAAATTTAGGATAGAAATGTCAAAAAGCAGAATTTTAGAACGGAGAGGACGGTCACTCATCTGACCCAACAGAAGTTTACCAAGATAGTAGTAGAGGTAGGAGGCATGGGTGTGTAGGGATGTACAAAAAATAAGACTAATGGTATTCATTGTGAAAGGCGTACGTGGTGTCTTTAGCTCGTTAGAGGGAAAGAAAGGATGTGCTATGAGAGAACACTGTGAACCATCAACCATTAAAGAAAATGACGGGTTCACATTGGGCACCTCATTCATGGACATGAGATTTTGATTCTATAAAAAAATTTCCAGCTTTAAATACATATTGATATAGTATTGAGAATTTATCTATTTTTCCTAGCTTGGCCGGCATTGGCAACTGTCTCAGTATCTGGGACCCAGCTGTCCTGTCTCCAATGGAACAGTGGAGCAGCTCCATCGTTCGCGTGACACAAAGCGGCCCATGCCCCCGGCTGTAGAACACGTAGCGCGCATTGTCCGAACGGCGCGTTTGTAATAAAAGTGGTATTTCAGCACTCGTTGCACACACTTGGTGTGCGCGGTAGATGACTGTGGTTGATGTAGATTATGACATAAGAATGACATTTTGTACGTCACTCGAGTGTCGAAGAGACGGGATTCTGATTATATTTTAGATCGGGGCCGAAAATGATAACACCGATACTTCTATACAAGGTTATGATTGGTATAGTACAAGTACTATACCAATCATAATCTTTTAAAATACCATGCTTTATTTCTGTTTTGAGATCTAACAAACTAACAAACTTATTCCCAGGACTTTTTCTTGCTGGTAAAGTATCACAAATCTCAACTTGGCGCTGGGATTTCAAGTTTCGGGAAGTTTGGTGAGGGAGAACTGAAGCTTACCAAAAGTTTGGAAAACTGCCAAAAAACGGTTGGTTCAATAAATTTGATTGCCTTGTTCGATCTCTCTAAAATGGGTTTGAAGACAAGCCGTTGATTGGTCCTCCAAGTTTTGATTAACTATCTGGATAATTGTACAACTAAAATAATAACTCCTCAACAGGTTCACGCGGCACTGTGTGACAGTTTTGACACACCGGCTGCTATGAGGGCCCTGAGGAGTGTCGTGTCCGATTCCTACACATATCTTAACGGACGGAAAACACCCAACATCCGGTAAATCCTCTACTAAACCACTTAATAATTTTATATGGTAGCATTTAATTAACTGGAACCAGAGGGGAATGTCGGGTACACAAGTGTAAATATCTCTCCCGGTCCCTATCTCAACTTCATGTTACCCCGCCAAAACTTATGTTGTAGTCAGCGAAATTACCTCTCGACCTCCCCTAGATTGCTGGTCAAAATTGGAGCGTATGTCACTGAGATTCTCTCTGTTTTTGGTGTCATTAACAAGCAGGAATCAATCGGATTTAGCGCAGGTAATAACTTTGCGGTTTTTAGGAGCATTTTGATATGCAGTTTTAACTTTTTGAAGCATTTTCATTTGCCGCTAGTGATAACATAAAACCACATGTCCCAAACCCGACTAATATATTCACCACTAGGCGATAGTTCCAGCTCTACTGAGGAAGCAGCGCTGCCATTTGTCCGTGTTTGTCCCAATTCCGAGATGAAGTCAGGGGCATGGCTCGGGAGATTAAGGCGGTTTCAATCCTCCAGAGCTGCGATAATGTCCGAGATAACGTGCTCCCTGAGCTTGGCGTGAGATTAGAGGACAGGGAAGTTGGGGAACCTGCCGTCTTTAAGGTAATAATGACTATATATGCCCATCCTGTCAGAGCTCATTGGCCTGACAGTGCCCAGCCCTATTATCACTATCTTATTTTCTACTGTTATTAATTGTGAGATAAAGGTCAGGTGATCTGACATGATTTGTCCAGTTTTCTAATGCAGCTACCCTTATACCAGATAGATGATAAAGATACACTTCTGAGGGAGAAGAAGCAGAGAGAAGAGGAGGTGGCTAGGAAGGAGAGGGAGAAGGTAAGGAATTGAAAAGTGGTTGTGGTAACTGAGAATAGATTTTCTAGCAAATCTTACTGATCAAGCCCAACAGTTTCCAAAATCACCTCTATACTTTCTCATTCACCTATCTCCAGGCAGAGAAGGCGGAAGCAAAAGCGAAAGTAGCTAGAGAGAAGTTAGAGAAAGGGAAAGTTAACCCAGTGGATATGTTCCAAACAGATCAATACTCGGCTTGGGACGAACAAGGGCTACCAACCATCGACAAAGAGGGCAAACCGGTACGATTTTAACTTTCACAGTCTTATTTACCAGGACTTCGGAATAATTTTCAGCTCTACTTTTATCACAACAGTATGTTGTGAGAGTAGTTGGGTACTTTTTCTGTGATATTATTTATGGATCTGTCACCAACTTCTCCTTTCTTTAGGTGACACAGTCTCAGCAGAAAAAGTTAAAGAAGTTACAAGCAGTTCAAGACAAGTTACACAAGGCATACTTGCAACACATATCGGATCTTGAAATTTAGTGATTTTAATTTGTTTTCCAACCCCCGCAAAACAGTTCTGTGTTTCATTTTTGCTTTCTTATAATCCTCCTAAATCGTGTATAAAATTTGACAAAACATAAAATTTATAGGGGCAATGTAATTCCTTCACTAAATGGTACTAATAGGTCCCCCCTACCACCAAACGAAAGTTTACCAACCAACTCCATGGGGGGAGGTTCGATAATTGGCCATAATTGGGTACCTGTATTTTCAGCCTGAGGCCAAAACCATAAGTACCCTTAAAATAGGAGTAGGGACAAATCTGAGGGCACTAAAGTGATCAGCGTCCTCGCATTAGTGGGGGTAGGTGGTGGAATTAAGTCTCTATCTCATCTGGTTAATTAGATAATTGGATAATTAGATATGCGCATAACCGTTTTTTGGCTATATGGCTATAGCCACTTAGGAATGGTTTAGAGACGTTTCATCGGTGCCAATTTGTAGGCAAAGGCCAATTTATGGGGGGTCGACGTCGGGCTTTTAAGCTCTATCTTCAACCGTTTAGCCGTTATTTGGCTTTAAAGGTGCTCAAAATCGGGCTTTTTACCGTTTTTTGCTCATTTTGAGTACCTTTAAAGCCAAATAACGGCTAAACGGTTGAAGATAGAGCTTAAAAGTCCGACGTCGACCCCCCATAACTTGGCCTTTGCCTACAAATTGGCACCGATGAAACGTCTCTAAACCATTCCTAAGTGGCTATAGCCATATAGCCAAAAAACGGTTATGCGCATATGTAATTATCCAATTATCTAATTAACCAGATGAGATAGAGACTTAATTCTACCACCTACCCCCACTAATGCGAGGACGCTGATCACTTTAGTGCCCTCAGATTTGTCTCTACTCCTATTTTAAGGGTACTTATGGTTTTGGCCTCAGGCTGAAAATACAGGTGTCAATTAAGGCCAATTATCGGACCTCCCCCCATGGAGTTGGTTGGTAAACTTTCGTTTGGTGGTAGGGTGGACCTATTGGTATCATTTAGTGAAGGAATTAAATTGCCCCTATAAATTTTATGTTCAAAGCACGATTTAGGAGGATTATTAGTGTTTCACTCCATTGAAGAATGGTGGACTGTTGGTGTCCTTATATGTTTTATAGACAATCGGTGGCCGCGGCTATTAAAATAAAATTCGTGTGCGCGTAGTTTATTTGCGCGCGGCGAAATTGAGTTGAATTATGATAAAGTCCGTTTCAAGCGACTTGACCCGTAATTCTTGGAATTTGGCGCATTGCGCGTGTATTTACAAAGGGGAAATCCTGAATTTCCAGGAATCTCAGGTCAAGTCGTTTGAAACGCACTTTAAAGTGCGATTTTTAATAATGCGAACCGCTGACGCGCATTAATAATAACATAATTCCATTTGCGCGTGCTTAATCCGGTTCCTGATAAGATAGAGACTTGTCATTGGTCGCATTGGAAAGATAAAATTTTTCTCTTTTCAACGCAACCAGTATCAAGTCTTTATCTTATCAGGAGCCAGAGATATGATCGAAACAACCGACAAAAAACTTTCCCACGGTGCGTGGGAATTTTTTGCGGTTCGCTTTATTAAAAATCGGACTTTAAAGTCCAATTTTTTATTTAAGCGACAGGCCGCCACGCATCAAAATGCAGCGCTTGAAATCGATTTCCGGTTCCTGATAAGCTAGCGACTTTTTCTTGGTGCCATTGGAAAGATAACAATTTTATCTTTCCAACGCAACCAGGATCAAGTCTTTATCTTATCAGGAACCTTACCGGAGATATGTCCAATTAACCAATTGAGTGCGCGGCGGCCTGTCTTAGCGTGATTGAGCTTCAGCAAACGGTTATTGAAGCCCAAAAGCAACAACTAAGTGCAGTGTCAACTTCGGTGAAGAAGGTGAAAGCCTACTCTTCTGTGCTTGCACAGAATTGTGCTGCAACCTCCCCTAAAGTGGTAAAACCACTAACGTCGCACCACCCTACTCCCGTCCAACAGCCCGGAAGAGAGAAGAACCTGATTGTGTTTGGTCTCCAAGAAACAACCGATAGAGTAGCTAAAACTACTTTAGACGAACTTTTTGAGGAACTGCAAGAGAAACCGAAAGTGACAACGATGAAACGCATCGGGGAAAGAAATGAGAAACGTCCTAGACCGCTCTTAGTATCCCTGGAGAGGAGAGCGACTCTCCTGGCGCTTCTCAAAAAAGCACGAAACCTCAAAGACTCCAAACAGTTTTCGGCTGTTTATCTATCTCCGGATCTAACGCCCTCTGAACTGAAGGAGCAAAAAGCTCTCAGGTCCACTTTGAAACGGATACGACTAGAAGATCCAGACGGCTGCTATTTTATCCGTAACAATGTTATCCAAGTGGGATAGTTCCCGACTAATTCACCGTTATCAGAGAACCGTGCTAGGAGCAGGCAGTCTGCTGCAGTCCCTTTCAAATGAAGGAAAACGAGTTGTCTGTAATTAAAACTGTGTCAGTGCGGGATATAAACTGTCATTTTTATTATTATTTATTATTATTAAATAAAAAATTCGACTATAAAAAAATTAAAATCGTGGACTTCAAAAAAATTCAAAATCCCATAATGATTTTTACTGGTTTTTGGCAGTGGGTTGGTGATACTAGTATTAGGCTTTTTCGGTTTCCCGCCAAAATATGAAGTATGAGACTTAGACCCCCAGTTGTGAAGTTTGACATCATGGTCGTGTTTTAGCCCCGATAGATGTATGACAACCCTTCGTCAGATAGAGCGAGACTTTACAAACAATTAATATCAGTTGGATCAACGTGTAACAAATGTAAGCTTAAGATTTTAACTGTCAATTTAAGTGTCAACTAAATCCCAAATGAATGATTAATTAGTATTTAATTAGTAATTGAGATACGATTCTAGTAAATAAAACCCCAGCTGTGACATTTTTTAATGGTTTTACTTCAGATAAGCCTGTGGTAAAGACGACTCCAGAAAACAGCGCTGCTAGAAAGTCTGGTTTGGTCAGCAAGTCATGTCTTGCCAGTCGAATTGCTGCTCTCAGGAAACAAACGCAAAGTGACGAGGTAAACACAGTTCCAAGTCAGGGACGGCGCTGGGCCGTCGGCCCAGCAAGTCCCTGTGTGTCCGAAAATTTTGGACATTTTGAGGCGTTTTTAAACGATTTTAAGCATTTCTGAACTCCTTTTGTGAAAAATGGAAAAAAAGATGAAAGTTTCCTGATCACGAGAAAAAAAATGATCTGCACGCACACACAATTTTCTGGGTGAACCGGACACCCTGGTCACGTCAAAATGCACTGTGGCGCGCGGAAGAACCCTCTTTATGCTCTGCCGTGCGTTACAGGTGCGCGCAGTGAACCTGGGTGTCCGGCAGAGCTCCGGACGGCCAGTGTTAAAATCTGGGTGTTTTGGGAGTGCTGACAAACGGTTTTTTAGGGTTAGGGCTAAAATAGGGTTAGGGTTTGGTTTGGGTTGGGGTTAGGCCTTGACATTCCCTACTAGATAAACTTTGAATCAGCCAAAACGGTTGAGTGGTTTGGCGGTTAGAGCCATTTTAGTGAATCAACTTTTTTGGCAGCGCACACCTGTAAACAGGCCTCCAAACACCCAGATCGTAACGGCGCCCGCTCCGGACACCCGGCTGCGCGCAAATCCAAAATTTCGCAGTTTTCACCGATTTTTTTCAAATTCTTTTTGTTTTTTTTCCATTTTTTCTTCATTTCTCGGCAGGTGAGTAGAACTTCGCTCCTAATAAAAGGCTGCAATAAAAGGCTGCAATAAAAGGCTGCAGAAAAAGGCTGCAATAAAAGGCTGTAATAAAAGGCTGCAATAAAAGGCTGCAATAAAAGGCTGCAATAAAAGGCTGCAATGGATCACGTATCCAACTGGACTAAAGCGGGGGATAGACCGAATCGTCCTCCCCTAATAGTGTTTCGTATCACGTATCGGCTGTAGAGAGACCGAATCACCCTCCCCTAATTATAGTGATTCGTGTCACGTATCCAACTAGACCATAGGCGATAGAGAGACCGAGATAGAGAGCGAGTACGAGTGAGAACTGAGAGAGTGAAAAATCAGAATCACGGTATGGTATCCTCTAATGAAAAGCGGTTACCAATTGACTATGAGACCTCATCGGTCCCGATACGTGATTCTCTACCGCTATGTATTCTCCATTAGTCTTTCCGTATCGATCCACGATTCAGTAGAGGTAGTCAGTAACTACTGAGAGTGTTGGTCTAATGAGGTAGGGTAGATCTATTGATTGAGCGTGTAGCACAATGACAGGTGGACCACCCAACCACTTGGTTCACCTATCGTAGTATTATGTGTGATTCCGCTCTACTGAATTGTGTACATAAAGACTATTGGCGAATAACGGTAGAAAATCAGTAATCACGTATTGGCACCGATTAGGTCAAATTATAGGTATTAGGTAACCGCCTTTCATTTAATTGATTAGAGGATATCATGAAACGTGATACAATACTTGATTAGTCGTCCATGATTCGGATCTCTCACTCTCACCTCTCTAACTCTCTATCTCGGTAAGCGGTAAATACTCACTCGGTTCTTCACATTTTTCGGACGTTTTTGACCATAACTCAGCCATTTCTTGACCAATTTGCAAAATCTTGGGCTCATTGGAAAGAAGACATTAAGAGCTTTCCAATGAGCTCTAAAAAATGAAAATCGGCGCAAAATGTGCGGCGCTATGGCGAAAACGCGCATTTTACGCCATAGCGCCGCGCATTTTGCGCCGATTTTCAATTTCTAGGGCTCATTTTAAAGATCTTAATGTCTTCTTTCCAATGAGCCCAAGATTTTGCAAATTGGTCAAGAAATGGCTGAGTTATGGTCAAAAACGTCCGAAAAATGTGAAGAACCGAGTGAGTATTTACCGCTTACCGAGATAGAGAGTTAGAGAGGTGAGAGTGAGAGATCCGAATCATGGACGACTAATCAAGTATTGTATCACGTTTCATGATATCCTCTAATCAATTAAATGAAAGGCGGTTACCTAATACCTATAATTTGACCTAATCGGTGCCAATACGTGATTACTGATTTTCTACCGTTATTCGCCAATAGTCTTTATGTACACAATTCAGTAGAGCGGAATCACACATAATACTACGATAGGTGAACCAAGTGGTTGGGTGGTCCACCTGTCATTGTGCTACACGCTCAATCAATAGATCTACCCTACCTCATTAGACCAACACTCTCAGTAGTTACTGGCTACCTCTACTGAATCGTGGATCGATACGGAAAGACTAATGGAGAATACATAGCGGTAGAGAATCACGTATCGGGACCGATGAGGTCTCATAGTCAATTGGTAACCGCTTTTCATTAGAGGATACCATACCGTGATTCTGATTTTTCACTCTCTCAGTTCTCACTCGTACTCGCTCTCTATCTCGGTCTCTCTATCGCCTATGGTCTAGTTGGATACGTGACACGAATCACTATAATTAGGGGAGGGTGATTCGATCTCTCTACAGCCGATACGTGATACGAAACACTATTAGGGGAGGACGATTCGGTCTATCCCCCGCTTTAGTCCAGTTGGATACGTGATCCCTTGCAGCCTTTTATTGCAGCCTTTTATTACAGCCTTTTATTGCAGCCTTTTATTGCAGCCTTTTATTGCAGCCTTTTTCTGCAGCCTTTTATTGCAGCCTTTTATTGCAGCCTTTTATTAGGAGCGAAGTTCTACTCACCTGCCAAATGTTTTGAATTTTTTCCCCGCCTGGGTTTTCCCCACCCAGATGCCTTTTGCAAAAAGGCATAGGGGGTTTAGAATTAGACAATTTTACAATTACATACTAGTGAAGTGTCACGCTTTTCCTGTAACGTAACCTCCTGAGTTGCTGTTGGCAACTATCCAGTGCGGAATGCTGTCACTTACTGACTGAACACAACAGGAAGTTTGCGCACATGTGCGCGGCGCCTTTATGTTGCACTTGCAATTACAATTGTTCATAGATTTGTCATCGCGTCCTACGTCATTGTGCAATGAACATTGTTCTGCATTTGTGATCGGAACTGCGACTTATTATTACTAGGATATCACATAGCTCAGGCAACCCATCAGCTATACCGGCTCACGTATCAGTGCCCAATTAGAAGCAGGTGTGGCAACTGGCACATGCCAGATCACATGGTTGGCGGGGAAATCAGGCGGTATGGCATTATACCGCAATTATTCTTGTTTTAAATAAGTGGGTCAATCATGTAATTTTAGCTGATAATTAACCTACAAAACTAGATCCAAAAGCCAAACAAGTTTGATGGTAAAGTAGAGCCACAAAAAGACGTGCAAAAGTTTTGATATGAAATTTCGAGCGGGGCCTTTCGCCCCTGGGATGCTGTTAAAATCGTGTTCTCGATCATGATAGTCAGCCGTTTATCGAATTGTGAATGGATACGTGGCGACTAATTTGTCTCATATAAGACCGTACTCTTCGCACCGGGCTCGGTGCGGCTACGTGAGGCCGCGTAGCGAGTACGGTCTTACCCCAAAAGGTCTACTTGGATTTGAAACACGCCGCACAAAGCAAATGCTGTCGCACGCCAACTCTTCTCTCTATATAGTCTAAATGCGTCTCTCGCTTTTCCCACGCACGAAAGTCGGGCGAGCCTTTTTTAACACTTTAACGCACCGCGTTTCATAAATTTGCGTGTGATAAAGCAGGGTTTGGGGTATGACTGTCCTGAGTGTCCATCGAGGTTGTGCGATGTACAGTCAGTGTCTGACAATGACTAATCGGGGTGATACCGTGATAGAGGCGGAGAATCACATAGTCCAGTGCAGTTACCTAGTTGAAGTTTCCCCGACCTTTCAGCTTAAATGTGACTAACCTGTGAGAATAACTGGTCCCCACAATATAGCTGAGAAGAGAAGACAACGAATCATGTTAACACACATACTAATAATAGTGGTAGTGTTAGGTATTTAGAATATTCAAGTGAAGATTTTCAGCGAATATATATACAATATATGTTATGCTACATATAGATATGTAATTGCATGACTCTAATAATAATAAATTAATAATATAATTAGTCACTAATTATATCTAAATCATACCGTTATCCTATAAAAGCTAACTGCAAGTTAATATATTGGACAACATAATATAATAATTTTCTTTATCTCTCTCACTCCGTGACCAAGCTATAAGTACTATCCAAGTTTGACGTGTCTGACGTCTGTGCTAGGAGAGTACTCCAACAAATCTTTTATTCTAATTTTCTCTCCATTCTCTTATTATATGTTTCTCTCTCAAGCATGTGTGCCAAAGCTAATGGTCTTGTTATTTTTCATAAAGCAGATCGGACACATCCCTCTCTCTTTCTTTTTTCCCTTCCTCCCTTTCTTCCTTCCTCTCCTCTCGTCTCTCTCCTTTCTCTCTTTTCCTTCTCTCCTCTTCTCCCTCCTTCCCTTTTCCCTCCTTTCCCTTCTCTCTCCTCTCTTTTTCTCTCTCTCTCTTTTTCTCTCTCTCTCCTCTCTCTTCTTTTTCCCTTCTCCATCCCCCCTTCTCCCTTTTTCCTTCTCCTCCTCTCTCTCTCCCCTCCTGGGTTGCCCTTCTTTAAACTCGGGATTTTCCCCTCCTTCCTCCGTTTCCTCCTCCTCTCTTTTCTTTGCTTGTCCGGGTTCTTCTTTGTCATATTTTTCCTTTTCCCCCCCCCAAAAAAGGGAAATTCTCTCCCATTTTTTCTGTTTTTTCTTTTCCCCTTCCGCCCCCTTTTTCCCCCTCCCCTTCCCACCTTTTTCCTTTTCTTCCCTTTTCCCTCTGTTTGCTTAATTATTTAAAACCCAAAACGGGGAAAACAAACATCCAAAACAATGCGGCTCACCTGGTTTAGAAAAGTTTTGCATTTTAACCCCCCGTTTCATGATCAAAATATTTATACTAATTTTCCCGTTTGGTAAGCCCTCAAATTCTTTTTTCCCCCCAAGGTTCCTAAAAATTTCTTTACAAAAAATAAATTTTTTTTTTGAACCCGTCTTTTTGAAAAGTTCCCAAAAAAAGCCCGTTAACAAAAACCCTGCAAAAGAAACATGGCAAACCCCGTACGACAATTCAAATTAACAAAAATTATTTTAATTTTTTTTTAAAGGGGTTTTTGGGTATTCCTTGCCAAATTTTAATTACAAATCTATAAAAAAACAACCCAAAAAAACTCCGGGTTTTAATTTAACCCGTTTGGGGGGAAAAATTCTTTGGGCCCCCTTTGTAAATCTTTTTTTTTCCCCCTTTCCTTTTTATTTGGGTTTTTGGGTTTTTTTAAAATTCCCCAAATTTGCCCTTTTTTGGGAGGATTTTTAAAAAAACAACAAAAAGGGCAAAAAAAAACCAAACATTATTTAAAAATTACCAAAAAAAAATGGGGGAAAGTTTTGGTTTTTTTCCCTTTTTTTTTTCCCCTTTTTTAAAACCGTGGAATTTTTACCACAAGATCAACTCCAAATTACGAAGTGTCAGTGCTCATCTCGGTGACGTTGCCAATAGAAATTGAGAATCTTTGCATTTGTAAACCCCGGACGGATTTCATGATCACGTATTGTGATACATATTATTATCCGATGATTGGTAAGACGTCAATCTTGCCCCCAAAGTGTTCGCGTAAAAATTCTCTACAACGCTATTTTTTGTTTGAACCGTCGGGTTTTTGATATGATCAATTTAATGGAGCCCAGTTATGAACAAAAACCCTGGTCACGCAAAGACAGTGGGACACCCTGTACGCAACAATTCAAATTATTACACATTATATTGCACATTTTTTCTAGGGTCCTCTGGTGATCAGTAGCTCTCAGTTGGCTGGCTTAGAAGTGAGGATTAGCAAATCTACTAACAGCAACAGCAACAACACACGTCGAAACAATGCTAACAATAACCACCGTAAGTGAGAATTAAATATCATCGGCCGTCTTTCAGTATTCACATCTATTTTATATTTCCTACAATAATTCCAGTTTGATATCTAGTCCGGCTCAAGTCTGACTATTCTGAACCAACAGGTCCAACTCTAACTATTCTGAACCAACAGGTCCACGCAGTAGCTCCTGTGTAACGAGAAACAATGCAAACGAGAGGACTGAGGTAAATACAGTTAACTAGATGAGTTGAGTTTTGTGCATGATTACCGAAAAGCAAAAAAAATCATAAATACTATGTTCCCCGACTTTGACCAATTTTGACCATTTTTCCTAATCTATACAATATTGTAAACCAACTCCCAACATCATCGGACACTCATAATTTGAGCGTTTTTCGTGTTTAGACTTTAGTCTCGACAATTTCTTTTGCCACAGCTTGTGAAAAAGTGCTTGATGCATGCTGTGAGATGTAGACACAGAGACAAACAAATACATGTGGCGTGATATCACCTCTTATTTTCTCTCTGTCTGCCTCTCTATTCCTTTCTGAATTCGTCTATCTCTTCCACTCTCTCTCTCTCTCCCCTCCAAAGGTTTTTGATGCTGACGTCATGAGTGCTTGGTCTTCCTTTGACCTGAAAAGCTACGAGTTAAAGGAACCCCGACCGGCAACTACTGGTTCAGGTCGCAGCTATTCCTGTTCTTCCTCAACCACCACTCTATACAATAAGGTAACCCCCCTTGGAGTTGGTTACTCGGAATAAGTAATGCTTCCCCCTTCCCCCTACCCTGGTAAAGTAGTAATAGCCCCCCCCCCCCTCCCACCTGGTAAAGCGAGGCAACCTGGTAAAGCGAGGCTAACTTTGCACAGAAGCCTTCCTCGAAGAAATTTTTGTGACGTCTACTTTCTAGATTTTAGAAGACAAGTGTCTCTCTCTCTTCACTTCAGTGATGTTCACTAGGTGATTTGAAATTTTGATAAGCAAAAATTTTATGAAACGTATTTTTGGTTTTATCCAACGGTAAACGAGTCAATGAGTGAAGGAGGCAACTTGTAAACTGGCTAACTTTGCACAAAATCTCGAATCGCTTCCAAACTCAGTAAACTGATTCTAAGAATATGAAACTAAAAATGAGTATTATAATTCCTAAAGCCTACTTTTGGGTTAAATAACAAAAAAGAAACCGATAAACATTATTTTACCAGGACGGAAGACCGATGTCAGCAAGGATGCAAAAGGAGCACAGAAAACTGGACCACATCTTGCAGACAACTGGTTCGAAGCTTATCAGAAATCTTGATGCTGACTATGACACGTTTCTAAAGGTGAGTTATTTGTATAATTATATTTACTTTTTTTGTTTTAAATTTTCTTTTACAGAAAACTTTCTGAATTTAATTATTTTACTCTTTCGTTTACCATCTAGGCTCTGAAGATGGAAAAGTGTGTGCCGAAAGGGGTATCTGATTCTGTTTTAGGGGAAAAATTGCAATTATCGGGGCCGAGACGTAAACTGCAAACAGCAAGGGGCAAAAATTCAAGAAAAATTCTAGGGGGAACTGAACTAGTTTGAGTAATAATTCAAGTGCCTGTTTATACTTACTATGGAGCTATTCCTCCGTGATTGAATCGAGCCTATAACTGGACTTGTTTGGGTTTATCTGTAACAAGGCCAGAACTGTACATCCGTACAAGAACTCCCCATTCTCACTGAGTTCTTTTAGTATGACAGATAATATACGAGGTGTAATATATATATATAATAATGTATGTTTGTTTTGTGTATGTATTTTTGTTCAGGGTTTTTATGTGCTGCGTTTGATTTTGTCAGGGAAAGAGGATAAAATCTGGTTTTTGTGGAGCCACAATGCACCCTCATTCATCACGTCACATGTGCACAATAAGCATTGTATCCTTCTTTGATTATTTTCGTTCCTTTTTGGTTTTTTCACTTTTTTGTTTTTGGGGGTTTTTTTTTAAACCAAGGCCCGAACTGTACTCCGTAAAGAAAATCCCCATTTCTCACTGGTTCTTTTTGATGACAATAAAAACCCGGGGTAAATTTTTTAAAAATTATTTGTTTGTTTGTTTTGTGTTTATTTTGTTCGGGTTTTTTGTGCTGCGTTTTTTTTTGTGGGGGGTAAAAAACTGGTTTTTGGAGCCCCAATGCCCCCTCTTTCCGTCACATGGCCTGCTTGTTCCTTTTTTTTGTTTTTCGTTCTTTTTTTCCTTTCGTGGTTTTCTTTTCGTGATGTTTGGGATTCATGTTTTTAATTTTCTTCAGGGTGTTTTTTTTTTTTTAAAAAATTTAATTTTTTTTCCCTCCCTTTCTTTTCTCTCTTCCCCTCTCTCTCTCTCTCTCTCTCCCTCTCTTCTCTCTCCTCCTCTTCTCTCTTCTCCCCTCTCTTCTCCCCCTCTCTTTTCTTTTCTCTTTTCTTTCTCCTCTCTCTCCCCTCCCTCTCTTTCTTTCCCCCTCTTCTTTTCTCCCTCTCTCTCTCCCTTTCTATCTCTCCCCTCTCTTTTTTCTCTCTTTTTCCCCCTTTTTTCCTCTCCTTCCTCTCTCTCTCTCCCCCCCCTTTCTATTTTCTCTTCCTTCCTCCCCTTCCTTTCCCCTTTTCTCCTCTCTCTCTCTTTTTCTCCCCCTCTCTTTCCGAATTTTCCACCCCGGACGTTTTTTCTACAGAAAGAATTACAGGAGAAATAAGGGGAAAATTCTCATTTTGTTACCCATCGTAGCTCCCATCAAAAACAAAATTGAACAAATTTTCGAAAAAGTTCCTCATCCCAGGGCGGCTCCAGCCCTATTTCGGGGGATGCATGGCTGAAAGCACTTCCCTAAAGTAGCATTTGCGAGGAGGCCCAAGGGGGCCCAGGGAGCTCCGCCCAGGGGGGGCCAGGGGCGCAGCCCCCAACCCGGGGGGCCAAGGGGGGGGAAAACCCCCCAAATTTTGTTAACTAAACAAAAATTTTGGGTTTTTAACTTTTTGAAACCCCGTATTGGGTTATCGTCGTTTTGAAAAAAAAAATTTTCGCGCCAGATAAGCAGCTGGGGGAAAAAACCCGCTGGTTTAACAGTTTCCCCCCCCCTTTTTCACGGTTTCTCTTCATTTTTTAAAACATCGGTAAAAAAAGAGGGGAAGTTTGTAACGGCCCCCGTTTGAAGTTGGCTGTTCCCAGCGCGAGCTGGGGACAGCCAACTGGAGTTTAATCGCCCGGCAGGGCGATTAAACTGGTTTAAATCCCGACTCCGATCCCGAGGCGCCAGCCGAGGGTGAGGGGGAGGTGATTTAAACCTATAACGCGATAGGCTAACAAACGTTCATATTTTATGAAACCCGATAGTAATTACACACAAATAAGAGACACAACACAAGGTGAAACACACTAGAACTGTTGGTATCCAAGACACCTCACACTCGCGGCCTTCGTTTGGCGCGCTTCGCGCGCCGGCAAGGGAGGGGTAACTTCGTTACCAACTAGAACTGCTGGTAAATAGTCAACAGATACCCTGAAAATGTGTGTAGACTTAGTGTCTACTGTTCCTAACATGTTTGAGAAAGAGAGAGAAAGATTAGGGGCAATACACACTGTCAGAGGTAATGAACAGTAAAAGAGACAATGAGAGAGAGAAATGAATGGAATGTGATTCTTTTCACTCCTTATGAGAGAGATAACATTGAAACGTGTTGCAGACATGTTTCCCCTTTCTTCTGTTGACAGAACTGTGTGTTTACACACATTTTCAATACTTAGAATTTTACACGCATGTTATTCAAATGAAGAGAAACGCGTGAAAAAGAGAGCGGGACTGTTAAACAGCGAGCAGGGTGTTAAATCTCCCAGCTAGCAGTTATCATGAGCGCGCAAAATCTTAAAACGACTGATAAATCAACTATCGGGTTTCATAATTCTAAGTATTGAAAATGTGTGTAAACACACAGTTCTGTCAACAGAAGAAAGGGGAAACATGTCTGCAACACGTTTCAATGTTATCTCTCTCATAAGGAGTGAAAAGAATCACATTCCATTCATTTCTCTCTCTCATTGTCTCTTTTACTGTTCATTACCTCTGACAGTGTGTATTGCCCCTAATCTTTCTCTCTCTTTCTCAAACATGTTAGGAACAGTAGACACTAAGTCTACACACATTTTCAGGGTATCTGTTGACTATTTACCAGCAGTTCTAGTTGGTAACGAAGTTACCCCTCCCTTGCCGGCGCGCGAAGCGCGCCAAACGAAGGCCGCGAGTGTGAGGTGTCTTGGATACCAACAGTTCTAGTGTGTTTCACCTTGTGTTGTGTCTCTTATTTGTGTGTAATTACTATCGGGTTTCAGGGCGATTTCAAATATTGGTAACAATTCCCACGGTCAAAAAGTCACATTTGTTTACTTTTTCCAAGTTTCAGGCTAAAATATTCGATCAATCAATATCAAACATCATTAAGTTTTGTTAATACATGCTAATCTATCACGTCATTAAAATCTGGTTGTTCTATGTGCTCGGATTCAGGAGATAGTTAGCCTTTGGAAAATGTCATTTAATGGGTTTCCTGACATCGTTAGGCATTAGATTTTATAGCTATTCTATAAAAAAGTTTACAGGCTAACACGTGTATATTAAATGTGAAGGGGTAATGGGGGGTTTTCAGTGAGTAAATTAAGGCTAAAGTTCAATAAATTGATTCTAATGTTTTCCTTAGAATTTGAGACTGAAGTTTACTTTTTTGACAGCCTCGAGTAATTATGCACTCATAAATTAAATTTATTTGCAAATATTCGTCCTAATGTTGATATTAGTGACGATTTCAAGGCTAAACGCTACTTTTTGAAGGTTATTTACATAAATAATCGTTTCTAACAATCAGAAGAAATGTTTTGAAAATTAGAATAGATACTAAAATGATTTTAAAGGCTATTGTATCGTTAAATACATAAATGTGCTGAAAAAATAAGGCTAATTTTGACTAAAATTTCAAATTTTTTAATTTTTTCGACATTTTAGCCTGAATTTAACCACATCTATCAAAATTCATACATGATTTAACCCAATGATATTAAGATTGATAGTTTGACTGTAAAGAAAGGCCAAAATTTGCTTATAATTACTAAATACAATGGAATTAGTCACTTAGCCTGCTTTTTTACACACTTATCTGTCAGTTAGCCTGCTAAAACTAACACTTAATGGTCGTATGATGAACTGTAATGGAACTCATAACGAAATTGTTACAGGGGACCTTAAAATAAGTACTTTAGCGGTGAATATAGCCACTAAATGAAATCGGCAACTATTCCAGAATACTCGATTTTAGCCTGATTTTAACCACATATAATATTAGTTTTGCTTGATATCACTCAATAATCATGTATTAAGCTATTTTAGCTTAAGAAAAGAAACCAAATATGATTTTCATGAAAGATATCATGAAATTAGTAGTTTAGCCTGCTTTTTTACACACTTATCTGTCAGTTAGCCTGCTAAAACTAACATTTAATGGTCGTATGATGAACTGTGGGGGAATTAGTAACTAAATAAGTATACGTAGCCTTAAAATCAGTGCTTTAGAGCCACTGAATGAAACCGGCATAGATAGCTATTACAGAATACTCGATTTTAGCCTGATTTTAAGCACATGTAGTATTAGTTTTGCTTTCTCAAGTTAAAGAATCGTGTAAATAACTACTTTAGCTGAAGAAAAGAAGCAAAATGTGCTTTTTTATTAAGAATATAGTGAAATTTGTAATTTAGCCTGGTTTTTTACTCTCTTAATCATCGATTAGCCTGAAAAAATTACTGACTATCTATCAGTTGAACGATTATGCTACTTCTAAGTAAATAAAAATGACATTTTAGCCTAAAAATAAGCACTTATCAACGATTAAATGAACCTAAGGTCGTCATTTCCACCAATTAGCCTGGCTAATTTTCCCTGAAAAGTTTCACCAATTTAAATTAGCCTTTATGAAGCTAAAATTAATGCTATTTTTCTCCTCCTTTTTAGAATATAAAAATTAAATTTTGAACTTAACCAACTAACTAATTCCATACGAAAATGAACAAGATTTCATTGCTAAAAATATGATTTATTCAGGCTAACGAAATTTGTTACTTTGGGGCCTTATTTTTTGAAATCGCCCTTCATAAAATATGAACGTTTGTTAGCCTATCGCGTTATAGGTTTAAATCACCTCCCCCTCACCCTCGGCTGGCGCCTCGGGATCGGAGTCGGGATTTAAACCAGTTTAATCGCCCTGCCGGGCGATTAAACTCCAGTTGGCTGTCCCCAGCTCGCGCTGGGAACAGCCAACTTCATAACGCGCCAGTCTACAAACGTTCATACTTCATGTGACGTCTACTTTCTAGATTTATGAAAGCTACAATGCTCTCTCTCTCACTCAGTGATGTTCACTAGGTGATTTAAATTCGGTTGTGATCAGTCAAAAATTTTACTGAAAATTTTGTATTTTTGGGGTGGTTTCCCAATCCAAATGGTCTCAGACAGTCTTGGCACCCCCCTGGAGCCAGCCCTGCCTCAACCAGTTGTAAACACGATAGCTCAATCATATTCTCTCACCCTTGTGACCATCTTTCTTTTGCCCCAGAGAGAGGGGGGGGCGATGGGTCTAAAAAATCACTTTTGAGGTTTGGTCCGGCTCCAGCTATTGACACCCCCCCCCCCTCTGGTAACAATATCTTTTTGCTCTCTCTCCCTATAACGGCCTACTCCCTAGTTTAATTTTTCTTTTACTCTCTTAGCTCCAGTGATACTGGCAATTATTGACAAGTAAAAATATGTAGAACCCAGATCTGCTTATTCTGTCGGCTTTGGTTTGTGTTTCAATGCAATACTCTCTTTCATCTCTCTCTCTCTCTCTCTCTCTCTCTTTCTCTCTCTCTCTCTCTCTCTCTCTCTCTCTTGTCTGAAATGTGAAAGATGAATTATGCACATCCCCTGATCGTACTTGGACTGTCGTTTGAGATTGTATAGTGCACTTGTTGGATAAGAGAGATAGAGAGAGATTTAAAAAAAGAGATAGAGAGAGAACGAGAGAGAGAGAGAGAGAGAGAGAACGAGAGAGAGAGAGAGATATTGGGGCGAGAAAGAGAGCGTATTTGAGTATGAATGGGAATAAAGAAGATTTGATATGTGTAATTTGTTGATTATATAATTATGTAACTCCCTCGGCATACAGATTGTATTTGGTCCTATCTGGCGCTGTTCATGTCCCCAAATCTCCATTGTTAGATATCCCATGTGTGTTACCCCCTCCTACCCAAGTGAGCAATGTTTAGGACTCTACTCGAGGGGCATGGCTCACACGTGTTATTGGGGTCATTATAAGTTTGGAGTCGAGTCATTAGTTTGTAAACACACTAGATGAGAAAGGTCCATGCTTACACTGAACTTAGGTTAGCTTAGTTCAAGTCAAAGTCCCCTTCTAGGACTAGTATATGGTTTAAAACGTAGGCATTTACTAGATATACCGTTCGGAAGTTCGCCTAAATACGTTTAGTAAAGCCGACTGTAAACTTCGCTCTTTTCTTCTTCTTGACGAATTGCTGGAAGATCTTCCTTTTGTCGGAACTTGGATCTTGCCGTGTATTATAGCATTTATTATTAGGGATATTCAGCATCTTTTTGCACAGTTGCAGTCTTTTCTCTTCCATCTCTTTCTCTAGTCTCTACTCTATTTTTCTCTCTATTTCTATCTTTCTCTCTATTCTTTATTTCTCTCTTTTAATCTCACTACCTTCTGGAAATCCCAAATTCTCGAAATAATCGTAAAATTAGCCCAGGTTTACCGATTAATTGACAATTTTCCACATCGAATCACCCCTTCGAAAGTGATTGACTTCAAGTTAGGTTTCAAATTAGGACTTCCTCAATTTTTTTCAAGTACTGTTGAAGTTAAAAACAGATGGCAATTAGATTGTACAATTAGAGAGGGGAGAGAGAGAGAGAGAGGGGAGAGAGAGAGAGAGAGAGAGAGAGAGAGAGAGAGAGAGAGAGAAAGAGAGAGAGAGAGAGAGAGAGAGAGAGAGAGAGAGAAAGCTATGTAAAGATCATAACACGTAGAGATCTTTGAATTCCCAAAAATAGTTATTTTATGGTTCTGCGGTTAACTAGATCTATCTCTTTTCCATGGTTTCTCTTTCTCTCTCTTTCTATCGCTGATCTCTCTCTCTCTCTCTCTCTCTCTCTCTTTCTCTCTCTCTCTCTCTCTCTCTCTCTCTCTCTCTCTCTCTCTCTCATACCCAAAAATTAGTATTGTTGACTTCCTTCTTTGAATTTTGCTCCGCCTTTCTGTGATATCTATTGCCTTTTCCGAAACTAAACTTCGGGAAACGTTTGCGTAAGACCTCGAGTTTTCAATTAAAGTCGTTTAGTCTACTTTTAGTTTTTTGATAATGACACCTGTTTTCTATTTTTGGATCCAAACGCTTGTCTGGCACGTGGCATTTAAAAGAAGTAGGGCATTATATATATATATTGAGAGATGGGTAAAAAGGGAGAGGAAGAACACAAAAGTAGTCTCACTCCACATACTCGTTGTTCCTCAAAAACATACTTGTGAAAAGTATGAGATCACTAGGCTATTACCTCCTTGCTTGAAGTTTAAAAACCTACACATGCCACATGGTAGCCTCTCTCTTTTTTGCGAAATATACTGCCCCGTATCATGTTTGTATATCATGGTTTAGGTATCCGTATTTAGGTTGTTGATCGTTTGTTATAAAACCTAGAGAATAGAAAGGCATAAAACCCTTGGATATTTTGGTTCATGGATTGCCGAAACTCAATGTCTCATTGACACACTCACTCTCCTTCTCCCCTAACTGGTAGTCAGAGCTCCAGTTTCCATTGTCCTTTTATTCTCACCAAGCGGCTTGTCGGCACCACTATCTAGATAGGTCGAGAGAGAAAGATAAAGAGAGAAAGAAAGAGAGAGAGAGAGAGAGAGAGAGAGAGAGAGAGAGAGAGAGTGAGAGATAGAGAGTGGGGGAGAGAGAACGAGAGAGAGAAATCTGTTGTACCAAATTCATCCGGGATGAATAGTAAAGTAGGCCTATTACAATTCTTTGATGAATTGCAATGTAACGAGTTGGGCGTCTTCATTAGCAGCTCCAATATATGTAATTGGCCGGGTGACAATTATATAGCCTTATTTTTCAATAAAGGTGGAGTGGTGGACCCTGATTTTCTGGGATGCTCTTAGGGGAAGAGTTTTACCCGGTGAATCGGGGTGAAATATTTTTAACTCCATGTTTGAGCCCAATTGTATTCCCCTTTAGTAAATCGGTTGCTGGTAAATCGAGATAGGACTGTATTACCTGATCGATTATTCATATATGCAGAAAATTTAGCTCCTCTTGGAGAGCAGAATCTGTGGAGTGTGAAGGAGGGTGATTGGGAAGGAAATTTATAAATAGGAATTGAGACTGAGTGGTACCAGAATTCTGGTTCCACTGATCAATTCCTATTTATAAATGTTTATTATTTCTGCAGAGATATGAGATAGATTCATGAGATCAAGAGATAGAGATAGAGAGAGAGGAGAGATGAGAGAGAGAGATGAAGAGAGAGAGAAGAGAGAGAGAGAGAGGAGAGAGAGAGAAGAGAGAGAGAGAGAGAGAGAGAGAGAGAAGAGAGAAGTGAGATGGAGAGAAACGCGAAGAAAGGAGAGATGAGGAGCGGGAGAGAGCGATAAGAGAGAGAGAGAGAAAGAGAGAGATAGAGAAGAGAGATCGCAACGAGCGATGGGGAGCAGATCGTGAGATGATCGAGGGCTGCTGCATAGATACTTGCCTCTAAATAGATGGGTTTTCCTTGTGTCTGCGAACTCAATTTGCAGGTGTTCAATTGTTCACCAAAATCTACCAGCTCCCAGTCTCCAGGGCATAATGATCTGTATTCTGTGAGATTGTTCTAATATACCTTTCTCATCATGTTTGAGGTGCCTACCTCGACCCTCTCTCATTGCACCCTAGTTTAGAAGTACATGTGATCTCTAATCTCTGCTAGGATACTCTCTGCTCTTATCTGGGATTCGCCGATCGGAGGGTGTGCAAGATTAGTCAGATTTCTATTGTTTATTCACTCCCCCTCTCTCACTCTCTTTCCCGCTCTCGGCTCATTATTTCTATCTAGTTTATATCGCTTACTCTATCATAGATGATAGCTCTAAGTTTTCTCTGCAGAAAATCGGATCATAGCACTGGCAAGTGCCCCGGGCCCAAAAGGGGGGTGTGGGGGGACAGCCCCCACCACAAACGGGGAGCCTTGTGGGGCAGAGCCCACCACTTAGGCGAAATACCCTATAAACTCAAAAAACAAAAGATGATGAGCACACGAACACTTCTACACAACAACGCTGTGAAAACCTGTCCAGTGACTACTATATACATTCGATTTCGGGGTTTTTTGAAATGCTTTAAAAAAGCATGTTCCAGGGATTGAAGTAGAGAGCTGAAATTTTGTATCTGAGGGCCCGCATATAGGAGAAAGCACTGCAAAATTTCAAACGATCGGATGTAAGGTAAAAATTTGCCAGAGGGGTCCCAAAATGCAAAAATAGGAGGAGGGGGAGTGAGGGAGTGAGGACCTTTTTTTACAAAAAGTTGAGTTTCTCCTAAAACCACAATTAGTAGAGACTTGCCCCGTTGGAACAGTGGTTCCTTCACATCATTGCGCTCGTAATTTAAGCTAAAAAATAACTGTGTGAGAAACTTTCGAACTCGCCATAGTTATTAATTATTCCATTAAATTAGTCATTAAAGTTTCATTGGTGTATAACATGTTGCGATATGTAGACGACTCGAGGCCATTAAATACTGAAACGGTCTTGTCGTACGCGGAATGGTCATTTATGGGGGGTCTTACTCGGGAACAAAAATCTCTATCTCGCACCGTTAAGCGTAATTTGCATATATTTATGCACCTATTCACATTTAAAGCGCATAGTTTGTCAAATATTTTCACTTCGGCTGGTCCAGGAACGTTTTCATAGACATATGTTCGAACCAAAATAGTCGATTTTATGGGGGGGTCGTCCTCCCCGGACAAAAGTCGTATCGCCGTACTGTTTAAGCCGTTATTGCCATATTTTGCACCGATTCATGATTAATGCATATTCTTAATTTCCCTCCGGCTGGTCCTAGAAACTGTTTTCCATGGACATTTCCAGCGCCAGAATAGTCGTATTTATGGGGGGTCGTCCCCGAGCCAAACAAGTTCGTATCTCTCACCGGTTAGTCAGTTATTGTTCATATTTAGAAACTATTCACGTTCGAAAATAAGCAGAAATCAGAAAAATAGCTTTTTCTATAGAAACCCAAAAGAACGAATTAAGTCACAACACCATTACTATAATTAGTTGGATCGCCCGGAGTTCCCATGTGGTGTCACGGGGGTACACCTTTAGGTTACTGTCATAAATGATGGATATCGAGAGAGGATAAAGGCAAAAGAAATTAGGATAGAAAGAGATGAGATATAATCAAGAAAGAAGGAGAGATAAATAAGAGGAGAGAGAAAAAAGAGAGATATAGTGAAGAAACAGATGAGAGAGAAAGAGAGAGAGAGAGAGAGAAATAGTGTGAAGAGAGAGAGGCTGAGAGAGAGATAGGATAGAGATAGATTGAGGGCTAACAATTAACAATTAACGAGAATATGCCGTTAGTTATGGAAGTAGCCTAAAGGTGTTACCCCGTGACACACATGGGCCGGGCATCCAAAACTAAATATTTAATTGGTTTTTGGACTTAATACAATATACATGCAATTGTATAATGAGCTTTTTTTACGCCATCGTATAATTACACAGACATAAAACGTCACACACACGTGTGCTCTTTTATACTCTCTCACGCATTTACAGAGAGATTGAAATGAGTCTAGTTTTGTCTAATTTTGTCTACCATCGTTTTGCTACAATCATCATGTCAAGTTTGAAACAGAGCTGATCGCTGTCTGACATTTAGATACAACCATTTTACTCTCTAATTGCAATGAATATTGTTGATATTTCTCGCCAGATGTTTTACAAAACGATTTAAAGCTGTATCGATTGCAACCTATTGTATATTTACTGCGTCTGTATTGGCAAACGCTGTTCCTAAGACAACCACCTTATAATAAGCACCTAGGTCTACTTCTAATCTCTTTAATTCGAAGTTCAAGTCTGACTATCTTTTCTATCTACAAGTATTAGTATTTGCATATTCATAGTCTGTTAGAACTTGCTCTGTTTCTCTACTCTACTTACTACTAAATTATTGTAATATTTTTCGACAATTCATTATTTCACGAGAATCACTGCAGTATTTCGCTAATTAGTGATTAGGCCAATTTCTCACAACAATTGCAATTAAGGATGTCGTGTCGTGTGATTAGTTAGCTCGATCTGTAACCTCTTGACAAATGGTTTAAAATTAGAAATCACGACATCCATTGTTTGGTTAAGCCAATCAAAAACCCGAAAACATGATTAACAGGAAATCGGGGTTTTCCGAAGTTTGCTCAATCACTCGAGTCGTGTTTTCACCTGCAATATTTCATCTCATAACTGGTAATTATTTTCTTCAGATATGACTCCTTATATCGACTAATGGAAACACCAGGGACTGCTCAAGTTGGCTCAGAAAACGAAAATAAGTATGTGTCTCCTGAACCCAAGTTAAACGTAATGACATTACGTCGTAATGTTATCAACCCCCAACCTACAGCTGTCCTAAGATAACTTTATGATTGTATTTACTCCTTCATAAAATAAACTATCAATTATCTGAACGCTGATCTTTCCCTGCAGGATCACCACAAAACCAAACGGAATTCCAAATGGCTCCCGCCGGCCGTCTCTTTTATGGCAACGTTCCGCCAGGAGAGCTCAATTAAACTCTGAGAAACTATCAAAGTGCTCTTCATCTGAGTGCAGCAGTAGTAGTGAGGGATCTAGTGACCATGGGGACCCACCTCATTGGGGCAACTACGGTTTCATACAGAAATGAGGTTCAAAAAAGCGGTAAGTGGAAATGAAATTGTTATAGTTTTCTACAAAGTGCAAACCCTCCAGACTTCTTTCTTCCTGGCGATTGTTTGATAGGTTCTATCAGTTAAATAAGTTTATGCCCAAAAATCCGTGCTTTTATAAAACTCTTTTAAAAGACGAAAGTATATTTACAATTAACACAGCAATAATATATGACGATACTGAACCATCATTAGCTGGAGATTGTGCGGAAGAATTATTTAATGTACATACTTGATATGTTTATTAACAGAACAGTTTTTATGAGCATCATTATTATTATATACAGTACTGTGTTACACAGTACTTGTACCGTATACTATCTTGCAACTAAGTTCCCACAAAGCTAAAATAGCTCCAGCGTAGCTCCGCAACTCATTCCTGCGCTGTCGACCTGGTTTTCACACATTCCTAGTGATAAATGTCTCTCTTACATTATATGCAACCCCCCCCCCTTTCATTCATGTAGTATGCTAATTCATTTTGTCCCGCAATTCGGTAACGACGTCTTGTATAAGAGCTTGCCTTGAGAGCTATATTTTGCTTCTTGTTACATAGGTTCTGTTCCGCAGTGCCATGCTGCTCTCTATAATGTGTTCTTCGAACTTAATCGGCATTTTTCTTGCTCTCATCCCTCTTCGAGCTAGGTTGCCTCTCCTTCCTGAATACATCGATTAGGGTTTAGGGCACTTTATAACGGTCCGATTTTAGAATCACTGCTCTCAGCTCTAAGAAACATTTTGCAGGCATCTTGCTTGTATTGGTTGAACACTTGGAAAATAGAGAAACAGATAGTCCGAACAAAGAGAGGAAGAGAGAGAGAGAGAGAGAGAGAGAGAGGGAGTGAGAGAGAGAGAGAGAGAGAGAGAGAGAGAGAGAGAGAGAGAGAGAGAGAGAGAGAGAGAGAAATGTTGAGTGGGAGTAAGAGTGAGAGATATTGAGTGGGGGTGAGTGAGAGTGAGAGAGAGAGAGAGAGTGAGAGAGAGAGAGAGTGAGATGACATTTTGCGTCTGGTACTCTGGCGTTAATGTGACTTCCACATCTTACCTGTACCAATAACAATTGTTTGTGTTCAATTTGGATGACGAGGCAGCGATCTTGATTTGTCATGACTGAACTGCCAGAGGGATGTTTAATGAGCTTGGGAAGAGGGAGAGAGAGGGGGAGAGAGAGAGAGAGGGAGAGAGTGAGAGAGAAAGCGTGAGGGAAAGGGAGAGGAAGAGAACTGTGAGTGTGAATTAATATGACGGCTGCTGATCTAGTTGAGTGACTAAGCGAGTGAGCAAGTTTATATTTATCTTAACCTCGATCTACCACCCGGATATCTCTCTGTCTCTCTCTATAAATATCTCTCTCTCTCTATCTCTCTCTCTCTCTCTCTCTCTCTCTCTCTCTCTCTCTCTCTCTCTCACTCTCTTTTTCTTTCTCTCTCCATATTCATCGTCGAAGCTCTTTCATTTTGGATTTCCTTTATTCTTTACCACGATGATTTGCATTTTCCCATTTAATTCCCACCATATACCAGGCTTGAATAGTTAATTTAAATGGGTTATAATTAAAAATGCTCCTCAGTAAACATTTCATATCATGGTCGTTAGTTGTGACTGAGTAATAAACTTCTCTCAATTTGTTTTCTAAGATACCATTTTAGTGTTCCATAGTTCTGTAGATAGTTGTAACACCAGCGGTCAAATCACGGTATGGGTCTGGGTGCAGACGCAGGTGGATTTTTTGAAAGTTTGATCAATGATGCAAATCTCAAGACGACCGATCACAACGTTTCGGTACTAAATTAAATAATAATAAACTGTTTTTTTACTTTCTTTTATAACCTTTTTATAATAAACTGTTTTTTTACTTTCTTTTATAACCTTAGAATTGTGTTTTAAAGTATTTTTGTATTTCCTAATATTTTGTTTGACACCCAACTCCCGCAGGTATCCCGGGTTCATTCCACAACCAAGTCCCGGATCCAATCTATAGTGCTGCTCTGTATTAACATTGTTTTCATATTACTGTGCGCTCTGGTAATTCAACACATTGAAACTTCAAAATTGTAAGTTATCGTTACCCTAAACTCACTATTGAGACCTTGCTCGGTTTAACAAATTGAGATATATTATATCTCCTCGGATCAGTGCATTGCATGTCAGTGTTGATTCGAACTGAAACCGATTTGTTTGAATTGTGCACGTCATATATTATCACAACACTAGATTCGCTGCAGAGAATTGTGCTTCACAAGGGATCCATTCAGAGCTATAGTGGTAGCTAGCTCTGAAGTTTACAGATCCGCTAAATAAAATATTATCCAGGACAGAATACAATTTTGAAAGGGAGATGAGGATGGAGGAATTAAAATTCTTTATTAATATGTTTTACGAGGATAATAAAACTAAACCAGACTATCCCCACGTAGGTAAGATCTTATCAATGTCTGTCAGGCCAATCATGCTCTGACCGCGGTTCTGACAGATCAATATCGACTAAATACAACTACCATGTTCTTGTTCAAACTCTCTTTCTCGCTCCAAAAATTGCAAACTGGTTGTCTAATTATATCTCCCCCTTATGACCCCTGTCTATTAGAACTGACACAGGAAGACTGGGACAAGTTAGCGGCCCTGCACAAACCAAGGTGCATGAAGATTGATAATTTCAGAACCCAGGTACGACTTTGGAATTTCTGGAGCTCAATCGACTTTTGTGCAACCGTTCTGACAACCATAGGTATTTACACATTACAGGGTGTCCCATATATTCTCCGGGTCGGTTGGCGAGCTGTCATGCAAAAACGGTGATAGTTGTGTGAAAACAAACTGCGGGAGTGTGCTGGATTAATTCCTTCCTAACTGATGGCTTTGTTTTAAAATTAAATTTCAAAAGTTCATTTTTCATGAATGAACATTGCTGCCGTTCATTCATGAATTCTGAAATATTGTTTACCTTGAGTAAGTAACTTTTCTTTGGCTCGCAATTATCTTTCCAATGAGCACCATAAAACTCAAATTGAAGCACCAGGTCACATGACAGTTGAGAAAATGAACATGCATGATTTTGGCTCTTTTTGCGACTTTCAATCGGCTGTATCACCGCTACCTTATCTTCAATCGTTTTGAAACTTTAGGTGAACATTGGATAAGCAAAGATCTTTGCTCACAAGAAAAATCAAGGTCAAAACTCATAGTTCATTTTTAACTTTTGGTAGTTCATTCCACTCATTCAGGAACCAACAACCCTAAAGTGATGAAAAGTGTTGGATTTTGTTTGGCCCATGTCCTGCAATGACAGAGAGGTGTAGTAACGTGTTTCCGAGCTAGTTAGTGGGTGCCATGTGATCATGACGATATCTGACACCTTCGTTGAGCAATAATTAAGAGATTTTCTCAAATTAAAGCATGTGATTCAGGTCTTCTGCGATTGGTATCGTGCAGCAATCTTGAGAGATCTCATAGCACCTCAAAAATGATGAAAAGTTCAATGAATTGAGTTGATTTATGCTCAATAAGATTAAAACCGATGCCACATTGAACTCAACGACCATTTTCGATAATAAATCAACTCAATTCATTGAACTTTTCATCATTTTTGAGGTGCTATGAGATCTCTCAAGATTGCTGCACGATACCAATCGCAGAAGACCTGAATCACATGCTTTAATTTGAGAAAATCTCTTAATTATTGCTCAACGAAGGTGTCAGATATCGTCATGATCACATGGCACCCACTAACTAGCTCGGAAACACGTTACTACACCTCTCTGTCATTGCAGGACATGGGCCAAACAAAATCCAACACTTTTCATCACTTTAGGGTTGTTGGTTCCTGAATGAGTGGAATGAACTACCAAAAGTTAAAAATGAACTATGAGTTTTGACCTTGATTTTTCTTGTGAGCAAAGATCTTTGCTTATCCAATGTTCACCTAAAGTTTCAAAACGATTGAAGATAAGGTAGCGGTGATACAGCCGATTGAAAGTCGCAAAAAGAGCCAAAATCATGCATGTTCATTTTCTCAACTGTCATGTGACCTGGTGCTTCAATTTGAGTTTTATGGTGCTCATTGGAAAGATAATTGCGAGCCAAAGAAAAGTTACTTACTCAAGGTAAACAATATTTCAGAATTCATGAATGAACGGCAGCAATGTTCATTCATGAAAAATGAACTTTAGAAATTTAATTTTAAAACAAAGCCATCAGTTAGGAAGGAATTAATCCAGCACACTCCCGCAGTTTGTTTTCACACAACTATCACCGTTTTTGCATGACAGCTCGCCAACCGACCCGGAGAATATATGGGACATCATTCTCTCTTCTTTCTATATCTCTCTCAGACCTCTTCCTACTATCAATTTTATAACTCTTCCTTCTCCCCCCCCCTCTTTATGTAATGTTATCTTGTTTGTTCAGGTTATGGCAACATGGCCCCTAAGACAATATCTGGACGACTCTTCACTATTGTCTATTCCATATTTGGTATTCCCCTTATGGCAATGTATCTTGCAATCTTTAGCAAAGCCATATACAGGTTAGGAATGATCGCGATCCATCGCACAGTTCACACAGGGATGTGTAACACTGTAGCAGGCTGTAATTATAGGGGGCAGGAACCAAGTTTTTGGCGAAATTAAATATTCAACATGTCCTAATCCTATTACATACTTGATTTGCTTTCCCTCTCGCTGTTTAAACGATTTCCTCATCCCAGGATAACGTCAATGATATTGAAGAATATTTTGATAAGGGCCAACCGGGCCAGGTATCGAACCAATATAGCGCTAACTGGATTTCTACAACTAAATGAGGTAAAAAAGATAAGAGAGAGAGAGACGTGACGGGCGGGAAAGAAAACAATCGATCCACTACCACCCCCTGTGATACCGGGGGGCACCCTAAAAATCCATACCCTCGCATGCATTCCGATAAATCAGGGCAGGGCCCGATTGTTTATCAAATTTATAGAAATATAGATTTTTACAACGCCCACCCCTACTATAACACCACCTAAAAACGTTGACCCCAACAGATGCGAGATAGAATGGAATCCAACTACAGAGCAAGACAGGCTGTTACTAATGTACAGTTCAAAGCAGCATCCCTTATATTCCTCCTGGTGACCCTGTCCCTTTTCGTCCTAGTTCTTGCTTACGTAAGTAATATATAGTCAACTATCAATACAAGTGACTCTCTGCGGTTTTGGTTTGGTTTGGTTTGGACCACTCATCTTGGACTGTAAACAGTCACACAGCCAAGTCTCGCCGAACAGGCGAGACAGCATAGTGCCGGATCATCCTTTCGGAATCACCACCAGATCGTCTTCTGTCTGTCGTGACTCTCTGCGGTTATCATAGTGCGATATTTAGCTGGTAACAACAGCCCTGTGCGATGAAAAATATAATATTTCAGAAGGTGTCATGAAATATTTCTCTCCCCCAGGTTCTGCACCGCACGAATGATAGAGATACAATGATAGCGGGTGTCTACTTTTACATAATAACACTAACAAGTGTGGGAATAGGTGATATCAGCATGACTGAGGCTAACATCCTCGTTCTAGTCCGAATTCTCATCGTGTTTTGTGTTGGTAAGAAGCAGAATATATTAGCGTAGAAATTCCGAAGCTTCTATTCTAAGAAATGCGGTTTTAGTTTATCGTTTTAACTAGCTGGTGTTATGCCAATGCCTTTATTTGGAAGGAAGGATTTAAAAGAAATCACGTTAAGTACCTTCAAATGGTCTTTGATTTACACGTGCTGGGAGGGAGAGAGGTGGTCAGAAGAGAGATAGAATTCCATCTCTCCTCTCATGGAGCATCCTACATGCACATGAAGCGTTTTGTGAAAGAGAGCGGTTTCCAGATGCACTGGGTGGCACACAATTACAGGGAGGACGATGAAACGAAACGTAACGCGCGATAACCTCAATCAGGGGACAACCGCGCGTTAACTCTGTTGTCCATGTGTGCGCGCAGTTCTGTCCTTTTTTAAAAAGCGCTGACAAGCGACTACGAACGACCATGACCCCTTTAACCTCCCTTTACTTTCAGGCTTGACGTTAGTAACCTCGGTTTTCAATGCAGCACGCAGTCTTATTCTTAGTAACAAACGGTAAGTGTGGTTATGTAGGATTTTATTATGCCTATAAGTTGTACCTGAAAACTTATAACACGAGACCGAAGGTCGAGTGTTATAAGTGCAACAATAATGATCCGAGACCACAGGTCGAGGCAGATTCTTGTACTTTGGTGCACGAGCCTGCGAGTGCCACTAAGTGTAACTACCTCACGAGCCTGCGAGTGATGTAGTTTTACTTTTTGACCGAGCCTGCGAGGTCTAAAAGTGTAAGAATCTGGGACATTATTGTTGACGTCAGGTACAACGAAAATAGGGATAATAAAATTGCATTGTAAAATTTTTAAAACAAGAGTGAGAGACACTTTAGGGCGTAACAATAGAACGAATTCATGATAAGGTAGCAGGCAGAGAAATCAGTATAAGATAAGATAACGCCTGAGATAGGTAAAGAGAGTGAGAGATTAGTAAGAGTGAGAGAGAAAGAATGTGTGGGTCCGGGAGTTCGTAACTGTTATCTTGATCTCGGTGCTGCAATGGCGTGAGAGTGTGACATAAAGAAAGAGAGAGAGAGGGGGAGTTCGTACACGTTTATCTTTCTAACGGTTTTTAAGTGTGACAGAAACATTGGAGTTCTAAGTGCAGCGGTGTTATAAGTTTTCATGTATCACTGCTAGCAGTTATACATGAAAACTTATAACACTGCCAGCAGTTATACATGAAAACTTATAACACTGCGCAGTGTTATAAGTTGTACAAGCAGTGCTACCTAAAGAATTATATTATATCTCAAAATTTTACAATGTGTTTTACACGAATCATGTACAGCGATTGTTACCGGTTACCCCCTACTCAACAACCCCCCTCCCCCCAGATTAAAAAGTGCAAGAGAGAAACTCCGTTCAGCTGCCTTTATGATGGGAACCTATCGAAACGTCCGGAGAGCATCATACCGCATCAAGAGACGTGTCAGCAGAAGGATGTCCAAGTCATCAAGCCGGAAGAGTATGAGTGGCACGGGTAGTAGTGTTAAACGAAGGAGATCAGACTCAACAAGGCGAGATCACAGACCGGAGAGGTCTGTTTCAGCTACAACAATTAATATAGAAATAGTAGCAGAGGAGCAAGTAGAGCAGAGTTGTTTAGTTGCCACCACGGGGACATATGTTGATGTAGTTCAGACTGTTACATTTGGAAGTGAGGACCACTCTATTGTAGAGAGTGCTTCCAGTGATGAGATCACATCACAACATGAGGGAACTAGTTGTGTAGAGCAGGGGACAAGTAATGATTTGGAGATGGGGACTGACAATAAAACTGTTACGAACAATGAATTTTCAAAGAGTCATGAAAAGGGTAGCCCAATCGATATCACCCATTTATGAGTTTAATTGCGGGTGGTGATTATTTTCTTTTTTTCACTAAATTTCTTGGGGGAAAACGATATATACAAGCTCTCTTCTGTGTGTGTCAAGGCGTTTTGATAACAATAAAATTCTGAATTTCTGAAATACACTAATAAAACGTGTTTTTCACACTTCTTTCTTACTACCAAAACACGATCTTAGTTCATCAGTCTCACATAACTGCACCGCCGTACATCCATCACCATCATTTACATCCACATTTGCATTACCCTCACCTAACAACACCCTAACAATGTCAATATAATCACAGGTTACAGCGTAGTGAAGGGCTGTACTACCATCACTATCCTGTATATCAGTATCACAACCTTGTGCTATCAACCATTTCACCATTGTAATATGGTTTTGATCCACTGCCCAGTGTAGGGGTGTCCTGCCTTCTTCGTCTGTTGAGTTGAGAGTGGAGGGTGTGATAAGAGATTGTAGGGAGGGAAGATCACCGTGTTTACAGGCGTACCAAATGGTTCCTTTTGTTTCTTCGTCGTCCTAGATAAAATGATTCTAGTTAGACCATTTGGGATGCGGTTAGAGATTTGGAGAAGGTAGATGGAATAAAGTCGGGAATTGAAGGAGGTTTTTGTTGAAAGAAGTGAGAACAGAGTTATATTCACCTCAGGATTATATAGAGTGCTAACTTTAACTATCCCATCTTCATCATCACTACCATGTTTCATATCTGACTCATCTAAACTGAAATTGGAAACACATTAAGTTTCAGATGCAGCCCTCATCTGACCGACACCGGGCAACCTACTGCGTCAGGAGTGCTTGCCAGCGCGCGAGAAGACACTCACTCCAATTTTCCCACGGCCGCTAGACTGCGCGCGCCCTACTCTACTGTTAGGACGGGGCGCGTTACAGCTATGGTGCCCGGAAAGTTACCACAGCCCACTCACACGGACAAATGAATATACCTGTTGTACAAGTCAATGTATTGTAGCATGGCATCCACTTTTGACAAATCACCCAGTTTGTTCCAAGCGTCCCATTTAGCTCTTCCTTGAGGGAAAGATGAGGGTGGAGAGAAGTGATTTAAAACAATTAAACTTGGTCTTATCTAGAAAGACGCTAAATAGGTCCAAATCGCTAAAAAAGACGCTAAATGTGTCCAAATCGTCTCCAAAGGGTTAAAGTATAAAATCATTACCTTATGACCTCTAAATTACGCAACCTAAAGTTAAGAATATGGCCAAAAATATTCTTAATTTTAGAGTTCCTTATTTTTCTACATGGGTATTTCATTTATATCAATTTAATTAGCAATAAAAGGTCGTAATTTATCTCAAGAAAGTCAGAACTGCTATTAGAGTATTTGAGCAGATAACTAACGTTTATCTAGGTACCCATGCGTGTGGTCCTCCGTCATCGTACAGCGTCGGTTGAGCGCTATGACGGAGTACAACGGTACCATTTATTTTCCCTTTTTTCCAATCTGCCCTTTGATTTTACCCTCTGTGTTAATCTACTCAAAGAAAGGTTACCCTATTGCAATATCGTCAATACTAATATTGGTAACAAGCAAAAGGAAGTACTCTAGCAGCTCTCACTTCTTCACAATCGCTATACAATACGTTTTTAGTGCACCTGACTGCCATGTTGATGTTGCCGTGTTTTCTCTTACTTCTACAAGTAGTCAATACCACCAACCATGCTACTAAAGTGTGTGATATTGATCAATGCAGCAAATTGACCACACCTGTACAACCTCTAGCTCTACCGGCGGGATTCCTAACCAATGGAAGCGTACTGATACCTGTAGGTGACAGATGCAGTTTCGAGCTAGTTAGTACAATAAGTACCTTGGGTTTGAGGCTCCGGTTATACATGGACAATTCGGAGGCCTATCTGACATATACCGATATATCTATGTATGCCAATATGACAGGATCCAATTTGACGGGAATTAGGCTGTTTTGGAGAGGTGACACATTTGCAATTATCTACGGAGAAGACAAAAAATCTGGAAAATTGTCATTTTCTGAGAAAGTTCCCATTTTTTTTCACAAAAATCGAGAAAAAGCACAAAACAGAGGCTGGTTACTCCATCTCAGTGCAGGGTGTTCCTACCTAGCAATATGTAAACAGACCTGTGACACTCCAAAACTGAATCTACTACAGACGACAGAGAACGATGTTACAGCGGTTATAACATCCCTGGACCCAGTTAGAATATCTTGGTATGCACTGCATATCATGCACTGCATACTATGCAACAAAGGATACTATGTAGAGGAAACTCTGGTGAAACACGGAACAGTGGAGGCTGGCTACCAACAAAACATGACGATCACTGTTGATACGAACACAACCCAGCAGGTCAGGGTGAGTGTTACCAATACTGTAACGGGACAGAATGTGACACATGGCATCATACTGGAGAAGAAGTGGAAGGAAGATGGTGAAGAAGAAGAAGATGGGGAAGAATCAGGAACTGCTGATAACGACAATGATGATGATGATAAATGCGAAAGAATGAGGAATTACATGATCGCCTTAGCAGCCATCCTCGGCTCTGTTATTCTGCTGGCTGCTATCACCTTCCTTATAAGGCGATCCAGAAGACCTTGCTCCCCTCCACTCCGCATGATATCCCTCCAGAGTTCGGCCCCATACCGATACTACAGATGCAGTACCCACCTCTCAAGGCAGTGTGGAACTACCAGTTTCTACTCATGATACTATACGAAGAACCAGTCTACGAGAGATTGACCTCTCAGCCTCCTTGCACTGCTGCTAAAGATCGCGTTGAGTATGTTGAAATGGAAAGAAGAGACTTGGCTGAGAGAGAGAGAGAGAGAGAGAGAGAGAGAGAGAGAGAGAGAGAGAGAGAAAGAGAGAGAGAGAGAGAGAGAGAGAGAGAGAGAGAGAGAGAGAGAGAGAGAGAGAAGGAGAGAGAGAGAGAGAGAGAGAGAGAGAGAGAGAGAGAGAGAGAGAGACAGAGAGAGAGACAGAAGGACATTTGGTAGAAGTGTGTTTTGCTTGATTTTCCTACCTGTTTCTGAATTTGAATATTTATCTTAACTGAGGTTTTGTTCTTCGATTGTAGAGATGAATTTAAGGAATAACGGTAGGCGGACTCTAGTGCTAACGGACTCTTTATTCAAATTCAAAAGAGTCCGCCCATTGTAGACTTTTTAGACAAAGAGTGCCCTGGAACATTTTCGCGCAAAATCCCCCAACCCAGACTCTATCACGGTCGCTTGTAGTGGGAAAACGGTGATGGAAAACGGAGATACAGTAAGACGATGCGCAACTGTGGCCAATCAGGGCGCTAGTACGTGCTGAACACATGCACCTTTTGCCGCGCGTTATGCAATGTGTGCATCTCATTACTGTATTTCCATTACGGTAATACGACTACAAGCAGCCCAACCAAAAACCAACCCAAAACCTAACGATAACCATAACCTCGAACCTAAATAATGGCCCTGACACTTCTAAATTAGTATAGAGGTACAGCAAACTCTCGTTTCCGGCCTATCGGCCGAAATCTCGAGTTCGCTGAGAATGGCGGACTTTATGTCTAATGTAGATTTATGTAGATATGGAGTTCGCCCTTTGTAGACTTTTTAGATAAAAGACCACCCTGTGTAGACTTTTTACACATGGAGTCCTCCTAGAGTTTAGACTTATTTATACTTTTTATCAAAATCTAAATTTAGATATAGAGTTCATTGTAGACTTAGCGTGTAGCACTAGAGTCCGGCTACCAGGAATAAAACGAGGCAACTGCCATACTAAAAACATGGACTTATTGAAGTTATACAATATATGTACCTCTAAAATCAAACATTCCAGGTTGGGTAGTCTCACACTTTCCACTCGTTGCCTGTTTATAAAGACCATACAGCTCGAGTTTGGTTTCATTGGACAACCCCTTTAACTCTCGTGCCTTGTCCGTATGTGCCTGAGGTGACGTAACTGTAACATTAACTACTCTTAGTCTACTGTAGTCTGGATGATTATCATTAACTTAGCGTATGAACATCATTGAGTAACTGGAAAATCGGACAATACGAACAATACGAACACACTAAGACAACTAAATCTGTAACACAAACCTCAAAATCTTCCTTGAGATCACTTTCTTCGACATTTTGGTGGCGGATCATACTAATAGAAGAAGTGTGTTAATGTTAGTCAGTTTGGTAAACAAGGAGTATCTGGGTAGAATTGGGGGTATCTTCTGGGGGTTAATGGACATGATGTATAAACAGGAAATTCACTGGTACAAAATATAAAATTGAGTTATGCAATGAAAAATACAAAAAATGAAAAGCTATCCGAAGATCTCTCTCGAAGTCGATCTCAAAATTAAGTTTATCTAAATAAAAGCTACTTCATATCCTACAATTCCTGTGCATATAATAAGATCTCCTTAGATAAATTCCTCCCCTATTCCTATTTCTATCCAATCCATTTTCTGCTCGGCTCAGAAAGCTATATATATTATTGAATATTGAACTTTATGATTAAATAAATAACTACAAACAACACAACTAGGAATGCGCAGCTAAGGGGGAACCCCTGTGGGCAGCTCAGCGAATACAAGAATAAATATATATATTTGAAAAACCCCTTTCAACTAAAAAAACACGTGTCTCATCCCCTTCCAATCTACAAAACAACTAACATTATGATGACGTCACCATAATGACGTCATCACATCACGTGACGTTACCATCGCGATTAAAGAAAACAGTTAAAATACCCCGCTCCATCGCAATCCTGTACCCCGTGTTCAGCCGCTATCTTGTGGACAAGATTCCTCCGATGGTGCCGGGTACTTTTAGTTAACTCCAACTGCATGGCACTGTTCCTGATAGCCAGCACGGTTTCCCTGATAACGATGGGGAGAATGTGGGCGCTGACCACTTTCTCACCATCATCTAACAACCCTGCAGTATTGAACTTGTTGAGAGGGTTCCGACTGAACACTGATGTCTTGTACAGCCCATTCTTGAGGGGGTGGATAAAGATTATAACTCGACTCTCCTTCTGACAATTGAGGTTTAGAGCGAGGTTATCATCCCCAAAATGTCGAGTATCGTCAAAACTCTCAGCCCAAATCACAATAATCTTTGTAAGTGATGCTTGTTGGTCACTGGGAATACATGAGTTCTCCCATTCGATAGCTCCTGAGAAGATCCTGTTGGTGGTAGCCCATATCGGGTATCTGGACACTGGCAGCACTCAACTCCTCTTCAAACAACTGGTTGTCTTCCTCAGGTTCTGGGGAGGAGGCAGGACTGTCCTCCTCCCATCGAGGAAGGAGGTTGGGAACTAGGAAGGCAACTTCGTTATACAAGTCACTAAAGTAAGGGAACTGAGGGGCGGTGTTGGGGTTGCCAGCTGTACCCTCACACCAAGTCCGGAATGGTCTGAGGCCCGTCCACCCTGTAAACTTCCCAACATTAATCATCCTGTTACCAAGCCGCTCGATAAACTGTTTAAAGTCAAGATTAGAGAACACATGTCGATTCCTCAAGATCTCCTCAGCCTTGGTTTGTCCTTGACGCATGTACAAGAGTACTACAGTATGGCAATCCCTGGTTGAGAGGCTATCTAACTCCTGTAGCATGTCATCCAGCTCTCGAGACCTCCGTAATAAAATCACGCTATCACCATGTCCTCCACCTTTGCCCTTTCGTTTCCTAACTTCGTGCTCCCCAACGTTCTCGTATATTTTGGGTGCTAGGAGGCCAAAGTGGGAAAGGAACATACGGGCACTGTCAACACTAGAGACACATTCAGGGATTTGGAGATCGGGAGGGGTGGAGGGTCTGGTGATGTTCCTTCGGAGCTCTTCGTGTATCAATACCTCCTGGTGAGAAGAGGAGAGAGAGGTAGAGGGAGAGAGGGGGAAAGAGAGAAAGAGAGAGAGAGAGAGAGAGAGAGAGAGAGAGAGAAAGAGAGAGAGAGAGAGAGAGAGAGAGAGAGAGAAAGAAAGATATATTTATCTAGGCTATCAAACAACAAACCTCTTGAACATCTTTCAGGCGAATATAAGTTGCACCACCACTAACCGCAGCAGCAGGTTGCTGTTGTTTCCTAAGAGGAATTCCCCCCATTGGCCATCTGGGCACTTAGATCCGCGAGGGTCAAAGTATCTCGCTTTAGATTTGGGTACCTAGTGAATTGCAAAGTTATTGATACAACCTAGTGAATTGGAAACTTGCAAAGTTGGTTGGTGTTATTGGTGTCAATACAATGGCAATACGTTAAACTTTCTATACCTCTCAGAGAGAACTTTAGGCCACACGGTCGACATATGATCCCTCCGGTTGCCAGGTCGAGGTGTCAGCTCCCGGTCAGATAGGATATCCCATTTGTCACTCTTGGGCCTTGTAGGACGAGATACCTGATTTTAAGAGATAAAGATGTAGGACGAGAAACCTGATTTTAAGAGATAAAGATGATGAGGGTACCAACTTTTTCCTTGCAGCAGGCGCCGGAATATAATAATAATAATAATAATATTAAGTTTTGTATACCGCCACAGACACGACAGGGCCAGATAAGTAAAACTGTACCTGACACTGACGAGCTTCAGAGCGGTATACCTAACGCAAAAAAGATCCTTATATTCTTACACACTTTGGAAAAACTCACTCCTAATTGTAGATATACTAAAAAGATAACTGGTCACATAACTTTCAAAAAACTGATGAGATGGAAAAAATACAGACTTTATTAAATAAAGGGAACAAAGCCAACAACCCACACTTATCAGCAGCTCAACAATACTGATAAAAAGCCCTAAGTGAAAGTGGTGAGCACACCTAAAGACCGCCTACTGACAGATGGGGAGTCCGGTGATCAACTCAGACGCCACACCGGGAGTCTTCAGGGGTAGGAGCTGGGAACGCTTCAAGGAAAAGTCTGGTTTTCAACTTAGATTTGAACAACTCAATGGGGTGTACAGATCTCAGGTCCAAAGGCAAGGAGTTCCAAACTGTCGGTAGAAACACCGAAACCCTCCTCCTCCTCAGTTTAGAGTTTGCATTAACGCTCGAGAGTTTAGGATATTTCAGTTTGTAGAAGTCAACTACTGAATTCGCCCTCGTTGGTCTCATACCCAGAATATCATCATCCCTAGGGACCAGTTCCTGTAAATACTCCGGAGCTGTTCCACGTACAATTTTGTACGCTAACAGGCAGGCCTTGAAGGTTAGTCTCTGCTGTATTGGGAGGATATGAGCTTCCTTGAAATACTCATCATAGCTATCCTGATGTCCTCGTAAGTTATAGATGAACCGTACACAGGAGTTCAGAACCTTTTGAAGGTTGTTCAGAATCCGTTTAGGGAGTCCAAAGTACAGGATATTACAGTAGTCTATCTTTGATATGACTAATTGCTTCACAAGAAGAATCCGTGTGCTATTATCTAAACACTTATTGAGTTGCCATAGGTTCTTGAGTTGCAATCCACATTGTTTCTTAACATTGTTCACCTGCCTCTCCAGGGTGAGATGCTCATCCAGAAGTATTCCTAGAGTCTTCCCTGTGCTACCTTTGCATTCCATCGGCTGCAGCACTGTACCTCCAAACCTGATTTCCGGATCGAATACCAGCTTCTCAAGAGAGCTTGATTTTCCAAGAAGAACAAACTCAGTCTTACTCTCATTACATTTGAGCCAATGTTGCACCATCCAGTCCTTAATGGAAGCGAGGCACTCCTCGATACTATTCTTCGTACCTTTCCACCCTTCACTATCCGTTGGGACAAGTCCAACGTACAATTGGGAATCATCTGCATACAGCTTTATCATCAGACCATACGGTCTAGCAATATCCTGTAGCTCCTCTATGTACAACAGAAACAGTACAGGACCCAACAAAGATCCCTGTGGTACTCCACATATGAGAGCGATGACCTCCGAGAGTTCACCATGAACATTCACTCTGTAACTCCTGGAACTCAAATAACTCTTAAACCACCCAAGTGCACTTCCCTTCACTCCAAACCTCACCTCCAGCACCTCCATCAGCTTCTCATGATCTACAGTATCGAAAGCTGCGCTCATGTCCAAGAGCATGAGTGCCGCCACTTTCCCAGAATCAAGTTCTCTCAGCAAGTCATCAAACATTCCAGCCAGAAGAGTCTCGCAGCTGTGACCAGTACGGTAGCCCGACTGATTGGCATTCAGTAAGTCATTCTTCTGTAGATAGTCATTCATTTGATTCAATACCACCTTTTCCAAGACTTTTGAAACAAATGCAATGTTTGACACAGGGCGATAGTTGGCAAGAAGATCTCTATCTCCATTCGGATTCTTTATCGTTGGCATGACAACTGCTCTCTGCAGGGGCTCAGGTACTGAAGCTCTGCACAGTGACTTGTTAATGATAGTCGTTAAAGCAGGAGCCAACTCCTCTAGACAATCCTTCACCAGCCACGTTGGAACTGGATCTAGATCACACGACTTAGATGACATCTGCTTCACAATGTGAACAAGATCTTTCTGCGAGATCTCTCAAACTGACTCAGTTCACAGTCAGGCCTCGATGAACCACCACTTCCAGTTCCTCTTACATCTTCACCACTCACACCTCCTCTTCTAGTTCCTCTTACATCTTCACCACCCACCCCACTTCCTGTTCCACTTACATCTTCACTACTCCCACTTCCGGTTCCACTTACATCTTCATCATTCACACCTCCACTTCCAGTTCCACTTACACCTTCACCACTCACACTGCCACTTCCAGTTCCACTTACATCTTCTCTTCCTAAACCTTCCTCCTTACCACTACATCCAGCCCCAGCCTCTTGCTCTTCGAGTACAGCTGATCGTATCCTATCAATCTTTCCAGAGAAAAACTGTGCAAAGTTATCAGCAAGCTTCTTGTCAGATAGTCCACTCGGTAGTAGTGTCTCTTTCTTTCCAAGGAGTCGACTTAGCATTTTCTGAAGTCCAGCAGGATCATCCTTCACATCCTCCAGCTTCCTCTTTACATAATCCATTCTTGCTTCTTTGTCAATCCTCTCAAACTGTCTTTGGAGTTCCCTGTACCGTGCTTTCGTTAGCCCTGTTTTATTCTTCTCCCACGCTCTCTCCGCTTTCCTTCTCTCCCGCAGGGTGTCTCGAACATCCTGTCTCTCTCTCCAGGGCCTGAAGTTCTTCACCGATTTTCTCCTTTTAGTCGGGACAAATCTCTCTACAGCCTCCTTCAAAGCCCGATCATACAGATACAAAGCCTCTTCTGGTGTCACGTCATCTGGAATTTCCAAACACAGATCCCTCAGCCCATTCCGGAAGACCTCTACATCCACAGCCTTAAAATCATGGTAGACACTCATCCTCTCCCGGGAAACATATCTTCCTTCAGAAGCTAACTTTACCTCCGCCAATACCAGATAGTGATCCGACATCGTGCCATCTGGAAATATCCTCAGGTTCCCCAACTTACTGGCCATGCCACGCTGACAGATAATCAAATCCAGAGTTCCTCCTCGAAGATGGGTAGGCAATAGCGGCACATTTTGAACAAAGTCAAACGAGTCCAGAAGGTTGAGGAGTTTCTTCGCGTAGAAGTTACTGGAGTCTTGTACTTGAAAATTAAAATCGCCCATAATCAGTGGACTTCCAGTTTTCATCAGAAGGTCAGAGAGGTAGTCATTGAACTCATCAAGAAAGTTAGCCTCAGTAAACCTTGCTTTACCGTTGTAAGGTGGCCTGTAAACATTGCACAGTCGCACCAGATCATCCTCTCCACCAACCAACACTTCCTGGACTTGGAAGGTCTTAAACTTATACTTCACCGGTGCCAACTTCACCATCACTCCATCTCGATAAAGTACTCCAATTCCTCCGCCAGACCTCTCATTCCTCGGGCTCGAGTAAATGTTCCAACCATTCTCCTTAATCTCCTGTATCTTCGCAGTGTCTGTTAACTTCAGGTAAGTTTCTTGGACAAGACACACATCGCATGCCTTCTCTTCCAGGTGGGTGAGCACTCCAGCAGTCTTATTCATAAGAGAATGAACATTTAGTGTCCCAATCCTCCAAGTCTCCTTCTCTTCAGCTCCTCCATGGCCCTCGTCCGATAACCGTTTTTTGCCTCTTTCTTCACTCCACTTGTTTTCTCCATAAGCTTTGTTCGCTCATTAATGTAGAATGGACACAGAGTACTGGATGCAAGATGTGACCTAGCATGTCTCCTGTCCTCTCTGCCATTACTCTTCTGACAGTTAACACAGTTCATCTTCCCTGTATCATTCCTCCTCTTGTGACCACAACTCCGAGTCTCATGATCTCCAGCACAGAAAGCACACACCGCAGCTCCATCCTTCTTTGTACATCTGATTGATCCTGCTACATGTCCAAACTCCTGACAGTGAAAACACTGTACCACATGATACCTGTCCCTGACTGAATACTGTCTCAGCTTCAGGAATACCTTGTCTCCTCTCTGGGCGATTAAATTCCTTATTTCTGGAGTTACCTGGAGAACTGCAAACCTTCCAGCAGGATTCATATGAACCACTTTCACCTTGGCACCCTGATCCACCAGCTTCTTGATTTCCTCATTCTTTCCACTAGTTATCTCCGAGATTAACGTCTCCTTGTCAAGCAAGTCCTGCCCAAGATCACCAATTGAAATTCTCGGGTCAAGAAGCGATTTCGTCTCTGTGACCATCTGAACCTCCTGACCAAGTGCTGGTGGTAAAACATTATTGGCTTCCTTCAGTTGGTCCTCATTCTGGAACGACAGCCGCACACTACCTTTGTTAACTACCGCGTTCAACACAGGAACTCCCTTCAAAGCTTTCTCCACTTGGGGTTTTACAACTTCCGTCCACTGCGTCTTTGGACAGACCGGGGCCGTACCTTCAGCATCACAGTTATCCAATCTTATGTCAACATACCTCCTCACAGGCGCAACCGGACCTTTGTCTTCTACAACCTCCTCCTTTCTTCCATGCAGCTCACTCACCTTGTCTTCCACCTTCTGCTCAACCACCGCAAGTAATTCCATCTTCAGACTCTCAAAACTTTCCTTCAGTACATCCGCTACACTCCCCACCAGGGACGTGTCCAATACGGAACTAACACCACTATCAAATCTCACCCTCGGGTTGTCTGGAATCAAGGAATAAGCAGCACAGAGAAGTTCCCAGGCATTGTCTTTGTTGAACGAAGGAGCATCCCCACCTACCCGAAGACGATCTAAGACATGCTCACCACTACACCTATTATAAGTCAGAGCTTTAAGAGCTCTATCAAACTCATCTTTACTCGTTATCGTTACGTCATTAATACTCATAGTGTGCATCCTAAAACACCTGGCTCACACTCCTGGACAGAGATTAATACTATCCCCAAAACTCAAATAACGTTCACAAAAAGCCCAAGTGAAAGAGATTTGCGTTACTCAAAGATATCGGAGAATAGAAAATTAACTCTGACACGGATCGAATCGATTATAAGCGGAACACTCAAATTAATTTGTTTAAGGGTACGCTAACCAAAAATTTTTTTCGAGTGCAGGGAAATCTCTCACCGTAGGGTTGTAGGCCATACCAAGGAGACCTCAAATATGCAATTTTAGCCCTTAAGTCGAATTCATATTTTTGCTACAGCTGTTTAAAAAATGTCCTGTAAAAACGTTTTTGGCATCTCAAAAAAAATTTTTAAAGATAGGAGCATGAAAATTTGGGGATTTGAAGAGGACATGAAGGTGAATAACCACAAAAATTTTTTTTTGCAATCCGAGCTGATTTCCGGTCCTGAGATGGATTTCTTTTTTTCCACTTTAACGCCCTATTTGGCAAAGTTCCGAAAATATGTGAAAGCTGTAAATTGGTGAAAAGTTGCGTCTAACGATTATCTAAGTGGCCATAAATTTTGGGCGTGTCCTTATTTGAGATAAGCTGTATAGAGATTTTTTTGTGAAAGCCGTCATTTCAGAAATAAATAAATTCCCTGTATCTCAAAAACGGCTGATCGTAGAGACCTGAGACTATGCTTAAACGATTCAGAAGGTCCAATTTTGGGGGGGTCTTCTGAGAGACATTTTGCTCCTACTTCAACCGTTTTTGCTGTAATTGCGAAAAACAAATTCTATGAAAAGGGCAAAAGCTAAACTCCAATATCCTGTAATTAGGGAATTTTGGCTAAGAAAGGACCGAAACTATGGAAAAATGTGTAACAAGCTAATTCCTTCACTATTTGGTCCATAAGGGTCGCTATAATCACCAAAAACGAAATCACAAAAAATCCACGATGGCGAAGATGGGTTTTTGTTTTTCGCAATTACAGCAAAAACGGTTGAAGTAGGAGCAAAATGTCTCTCAGAAGACCCCCCCAAAATCGGACCTTCTGAATCGTTTAAGCATAGTCTCAGGTCTCTACGATCAGCCGTTTTTGAGATACAGGGAATTTATTTATTTCTGAAATGACGGCTTTCACAAGAAAAACTCTGTACAGCTTATCTCAAATAAGGACACACCCAAAATTTATGGCCACTTAGATAATCGTTAGACGCAACTTTTCACCAATTTACAGCTTTCACATGTTTTCGGAACTTTGCCAAATAGGGCGTTAAAGTGGAAAAAAAGAAATCCAGCTCAGGACCGGAAATCAGCTCGGATTGCTAAAAATTTTTTTGTGGTTATTCACCTTCATGTCCTCTTCAAATCCCCAAATTTTTATGATCCTATCTTTAAAAATGTATTTTTAAGATGCCAAAAACTTATTTTCAGTTCATTTTTCAAGCAGCTGTAGCAAAAATATGAATTCGACTTGAGAGCTCAAATTGCATATTTGAGGTCTCCTTGGCATGGCCTACAACCCTACGGTGAGAGATTTCCCTGCACTCGAAAAAAATTTTTGGTTAGCGTACCCTTAAAGTAGTGTTGAAAAGTTTGAAACATTGAATTTAAAGCATACAATTATTTCATTTTGTCCCAACACCAAAATCGACCACTACCTTTTTCCTAGGGGCAATTCGTCCCGTTATTGAATCCTTCTCATACTTGAAGTGGTGCACAAAGATACCAGTGTCAGGATCCCGTGTAACAACGTACAGGATCGGGGTATCGTTTCCTGCTGGGGCGGGGGGTATTAGAAGGGGTATTAGCGGGAGGGGGTATTAGCGGGGGTATTAGAAGGGGGGGGGGGTTACTGGTCCCTGAGTATTGAGTAGCTATATATCTCTGATACTAAGATCTACTAGGGCTAATATGTATTGAGAAGCAGTACTAGATACCATCTAGTAATCTAATGATAATGCCACATACCATTTTCCTTGACATGATCAGGGGGAGGGTTGATGAGGCAGATGATTGTGCTCCCTTCAACCACCAAGTACCGCATACTGAAACATGAAGGGTTCTTAGCAGGAACCGGCCGACACAAGTGAACAACCAATCAGAACTCGTTATTTAGGTCACGTGAATGGTTATCAGCCAATCAGGGACCAGTATTTCCTGATTCGGTCGGTTCCTGGTTCTTAGTTTTACTGGTTAGAATTACAACAGCTGCAGGTAGCTGGGATGCTCTAGTTTCTCTCTCCCTCCCTCTAGTCTCCCGGTTTCTTATTTTTCATAAGTCCCTCCCAGTCCCCAATCTCTGCCTTAGTCTCACCCCAGTCTCTCCCGAGTCCCGACCTCCCACAATCTCTCTAGATCTTTCTTTCAATCTCTCTAGATCTTTCTCTCAATCTCTCCCGACCTCCCACAATCTCTCTAGATCTTTCTCTCTCCCAATCTCTGCCCCTTAGTCTCATTCTCACCAGTCTCTCTCTCCCAGTCCCCAATTTCTCCCAGTCCCCCCAATCTCTGCCTTAGTCCTTCTCCCAATCTCCCTCCCCGATCTCTTCCTTAGTCTCACCTAGCTTCTTGGTGGGGATACTGTCTCCTCCAAATTCTAATCAGATCCCGCTCACAAAGGGACGAGTTGAGGTCAGAGTGGTAGGTGAGCTTCTTGGACAAAAACATCGCTCGATCTTCAACCCTCTGAGGAGAATTATACACCCTACAACCCTCCTTTACAAAATTTGCGGGGAGCGGCGAGAAAGGGTCGAGCAAAGGAAAATTGAACTAACTAGATAGCAGATTTGTACAATCTGATGTGTACCACACACTAAATTTCTGATGAGTAAAAATTATGAAAACAGAACCATCACGAATAAAATACACAAAAAGTATTTTACCTTGGATATAGGACTATCGTTTTTGTCGCCCTTCAGAATTTTCTTCCGAGTGTCGTGGTTGTAGGAGCTGGTGTTGGTCATCGCTAGCTCGTACACCTGTATCAATGAGTTACTAGTCAATAGTGAGTTACTGAGAGGTAACCATGGTAACATACAGGAGTGAATTGTAACCATGGTTACCATGGTAACAGCTTATTCCTGTATACCTGTAGACACCTAAACAGGCACTTTTCCTCTTCGTATAGGTCAGGATATGAGAGGCACCAGGTATTCAAACAGCGGAATGCAGCACCGATCATCGTATGGAGATCTTCACTGTGCTAAAATAATGACAGGATTAGGAATCAATGGTGTCTGTCGATCTGCCCGTCTGTATGTGTGAATTGTGTTTGTGTGATTTGTGTGAATTGTGTGAACTATCTTCATGTGTTTGTGTATCTGTCTCTATGTGTCTGTGTGTCACTACCTTTGTTGTTGGTTTATTGCAGCAGATCTCAATGTAATCACATAGAAGCAGGATCGTTCTCTCGTAGCCGCCTTTTAGTTCTGATAGTGAATGCGAGGGAGAAAAGTGATAAAGTAAAGAGAACCGATAAATAGGAGAAGTATTAAATGAGCCTTGAAATATAACTCAAAGTGATAGGATTCCTTACTGTTATTGTAGGGGAAGATGTTTGCTAATCCACACAAAATACCAAACGGGGTATACCTATGAAAAGCAGTTAGTAAAAAAAAGTGAAAACCTGAAATAAGGATGAGTGAGTGGTTTATTATATATCATTAATTGATGTATCTGGAGGTCTTTCTCACCAGAATTTGACATCATTTTGGCAGGTTTGGTGGAGAATATCGCAAATCCGTTTTATCATTTCAATCCACAGCCCGTAAACGTTGATCTCACTCTCCTCCACGTCACCGAGGGAGAGAGAGTTGTTACTGGTGGCCTTGTTCATGTTGCTATCCATGGTGCTACCCGTGGTAAACTTCATTGTGGGAGAATGGGGATCCTCGACTGGGAGGGAGAGATGTTGTTATGGGGATCCTCGACTGGGTGGGAGAGGGGAGAGAGGGTTGCCGGTTCAGGTCATGGCATCTGTGAGTCTGGGTGAGTCGTCCCATTGTATTTACGAATGGTAAGTACTGAAGTATGAACGGAATCGTATTACTTACCGGATATTTTAGGATCATATCTCTTGTCCAGAAGTAGAATATACAGTGCCTTCATTATCTGACTTTTGTTCTGCAGATCCTCTTCCTTTGAGGAGATTTTCAAGGCGTCCATCAGAATCTCACTGTGGGAAAACAGTCATAATAATAGGGAGGGGGGTCATAATAATGGCGGGGGGAGATTGCCCGTAGACTGCCGTGTGAGGAATGATCAATACATGGTCGCCAGCACCGCGCTAATAGATCACAATATAACTTACACACATTTGCCCCACAGTTCCCCCATGTATTTGAGTTTCCTGCGTCCCCGGTGGAGCTCACTATCCCGACCAGTATCCTCTAGCGGTATGGATGGGTATCGGAGAGGTAGACAGAGAACAGATGACATTATCTCTATCGCGTCCTTTCTTCTCTCCCATGTTGATGACCTGTATAGTGATTTATAATAATGTAAAAATGAAAGGTGCTTTTTACAAGTCCGGTCCGGACCCGGCCTAAAGACAGATAATAATATTTCACCCTGTTTGGACACCTACCCGGCCGATAGGATCAACTCAATCATAATGATGTAGCTCGCAACTAGAGCATTGATTCCGGGAAGATCAACCTTGAATAACGATCCACTTTGTTGAAGGATCTTGATCAATATCTCCTCCTTCGCGGCCTATAATACAGTACAGTTGTTAGCCCTCAAACAATATCTAATTTAGATTTTAGGAAAGCAAACGCCGATAGGGCACGGTCTATCGACTGTCATCAACTGTGCATCACCTTGTGTTCTTTATCATGCAGTTGGGATTTCCCACATTCCAGACCCTCACTTAGTCGCAACACAAACTGGTTCATATACAACTCCTCGAAGAGCACATCGTTCCGACTGTGTGTGAAGATGTAGATAAGGGTTCCAAGAGCCTCTGCACTGGCTGGGAGGGAATGGAGTGTTAGCTGGGGAAGATATCCTACTTTTTTATTGGTCAGCCCAACAAAATGTTGACTAAATCTGCTCAAATATGTTTTGCAGGCTGAGAATATTTGTTGTCCCGTGTGACGTATCTTCAACACTTTACCTTTGTAAAAGTCTTGCTTGTAATCCATTTTACCGATAATTGCAGTGCTATCGAACAACCAATCACCAACCAGCCTTAACACACTGAAATTTACAAATCTTAGTAAAACTGCTGTTGTCACACACACACAGCAGCTCTTGTTCCAAACAAGCAGCTCCACATCCTAATCTATATGCAGATGTTATCACACATTGTACCATTCATGCATACCGCTGTTTTTGAACGGTACGAACAAGTGAAAGCACACCATAGCAGACTCTTGTTACGTTTTAACCCTCCTTTACGGAGCGAGATGAGGTTCAAACAAACAGACCCACATTCCAACCACAACAGTACACAACAATCAGTTCCACACAGTTGAAACTTGCCTGTTGCCCGATGGGATCATCTTGAGATCATGGAGAATCTCCCTCTGTGGTCGAGAATCAATGGTAGAGGGTGCCGAATGGGTGGCTGACCTATACCCTGCATCGTATATCGACCTCCTCGGGCTTTTGTATTGGTTCTAAAAACAGAAAATCGTTCGGAATTGTTGTGTGATATGATGAACAGACGGTGTTTTGTGGAATGTTTTGTCATTCACTGGTTAAAAAGGGCGTGGAATGTTTTGTCACTCACCGTTGTCATGGTTAAAAGGGCGTGGAATGTTTTGTCACTCACCGTTGTCATGGTTAAAAGGGCGTGGAATGTTTTGTCACTCACCGTTGTCAGGGTTAAAAGAGCGTGGAATGTTTTGTCACTCACCGTTGTCATGGTTAAAAGGGCGTGGAATGTTTTGTCACTCACCGTTGTCATGGTTAAAAGGGCGTGGAATGTTTTGTCACTCACCGTTGTCATGGTTAAAAGGGCGTGGAATGTTTTGTCACTTACCGTTGTCATGGTTAAAAGGGCGTGGAATGTTTTGTCACTCACCGTTGTCATGGTTAAAAGGGCGTGGAATGTTTTGTCAGGACTGTCGGGACGTGCTCCGTCATAATCCATACTGTTTGGAAGTCCGACACTGAGCATCGCATTCACCATACACCGTATACCTGCACATTAGAGAGTAAGAAAAGAAGAGTAGAAGCGAATAAAAAAGAGAGAAGCTGAAATGTTAGATACATGTATTGCACGATAGTCTTAACTCCATGCATGGGTAATCTACAGCTGGGGCACAATATTCGCTATATACACATACCTTGCATCATAAGCAAGCAGACGCGAGGATACAACGCCCGAGCTTTTACATGTCTGAAGGGGATGGATATATTTGTAGTTTAATATTCACATAAGATCAAGCAATTGTTCAAATTCAGGCTTTAATTTGCATGGTATGCAGGGCGTGACGGATAGTTGTTGATTATAGGCGAACAAAATTATGCGACTGCTAGCTGTGACTCCATGACTTACGAGAATTCCCTAACTTCTCGTGACCGTTTCCGGTGATCACCCCTGTCCTCTTTTCTCTGGGATTGAATCTTGGTATCTGTGCTCATTAAACTAGCGGGATTACCTGGAAATATATCACATGTAGCAGGGACACGGGGGACAAAATGTGGGACAACTTATAATGCCATGATTTCATCATATTTTGTGTTTTATCAAACTTCAAACCCAGCAAAAGCTGACAAATTACTTACCTAAGAGGACAATGAACCGGAACCAGCAGCACTTGAGATTGGGATCGTGCATCATTGAAATTATCTGAATAATTGATTTCTGTGTAACCATTAGTAACCACGCGTGGTAACCCTTAGTAACCACTAGTAACCATGTGTGGTAACCCTTAGTAACCACTAGTAACCATGTGTGGTAACCCTTAGTAACCACTAACCACTAGTAACCATGTGTGGTAATCCTTAGTAACCACTAGCGGCACTAGCAACCATGCGTGTCGTAACCCTTAGTCACCAGTAACTACTATCACTGATGCAGAACAATCGGTAACAAAACATCAAGTGGTTACCATGGTTACATAACGGGCACATCAATTGGTTACCATGGTTACATTACGGACACATCAAGTGGTTACCAATTACAATGGTTACATAACGGGCACATCAAGTGGTTACCATGGTTACATAACGGGCACATCAGGTGGTTATCATGGTTACATAACAGACACTTCAAATGGTTACCATGGTTACATAACGGACACATCAAGTGGTTACCATGGTTACATAGCGGATACATCAATTGGTTACCATGGTTACATAACGAATGCATAAAGTGGTTACCATGGTTACATAACGGAAACATCAGGTGGTTACCATGGTTACATAACGGACACTTCACGGGTGCTAGCTTACCGATGGTAGTTTCATATGATCATGCATGGCCTGAGTGTTCCTCGCTACTGCCCCACAGAACTGGTTACCGTACATGCGTTCCAGCTGCTGTACCGTTAGAGTCTCACATATCGCCTGAAATTAGGGGGTTATCTGCATGACATTTGCAATTTGATAACTGGCATTTTCTTTATTTCACTAATTTACTTTGTTACTTTTGTTTTTAGCGGATCAAATTTATCCCAGTACGTATTCAAAATGTATCTTCCAGTCTAAAAATTACCTTCCACTCCTTGCAGATAGTGTCAATGTGTATGATACCCCGGCACAGTAAACCAAACTCGACCCACAACGAAGATTCTGGAAAACTCCTGTTGTGTGGAAAGTGTATAGAGTATCAGCTGTTTTAAAAACATCTCAACACACAATCCTACACATTGTCTGCGTGCTTGTTAAACGATGTATACTGTATAGTTAATGTATTGTAGGCATTGAAGCAAACTGCGAAACGAAACGAAACGAAACGAACGAAACGAAAAAGTTCATATTTGATAACTTACTCGTGTGATGCAATGATAAAAGCGTTGATAAGGAGCTGGATCGATTGTTCTGCTACTTTTGGGACATTGTTCGGGTCTATCGATGTGTAAAACCATCTGTCCACAGCATATAACAACATCTGTAAAGGATATTGTGCATGAACTGACATGAACTGACATGAACAAACATGAATGATATGAGTTATTTAACCGCTTTTACCCTTTCGAAATGTATTATACCTTAAGAATATTGGCCCAGATCCAGGGATGTGTTGTTCTACACGTGTTAATACCCTGCTCCTCCTCCATCGAATCCTCCTCTTTTGATAATCGATCAGAACTACTACCAAGGGATTGCTGAAATTAAATTCCTATTAACCATGACATACAATTAATTGCTATGCTCAAAAGGATTCGCGTAATCACGACATATCAATTCAATTCTGGTAGAATTGACAGGATACAAGATACATTGTATACAGTAAGTATAGCTGCATGATAATGATCTATAATAGTCCAGGAGATAATTCATAGTTATAGCTGCATGATTTATCTGGTCTGTACTTATGAACTATCTCTTTTCGGCTGAATTAGGATTATCACATTCAGACTGGATATTTTCTTCTTGTATACGATACCTAGATATCTCTTTCTCTTGAATACCATCTCGTTCTTTTGGATGTCTTTTATTTTTTATCTCACTTCATATTTTCCCATCTAGATCTAAGACGATAGCCTGCATATAATAGTTACTCTAATTTTCTAATTTAGTTACCTTAATGTTGTGCGGGATATCGCCCACCTCTGCGACTTTGATAAGAATCTTCTGAAAGAGAGCCTCCATCCTGCTTCCGTTCTTGTGGTCACATAGCTCGTGGGCTGCCGTGTTGAATGTCAGAGCAAGTGTCTAGAAAATAGAGTATGTATTCATTGTGTCTAACTCTCAAATAGGGCTGGTATCTAATATCTATATTTTAAATACCAGATTTGGCCATGAATAGACTGACTAGGGAAGTTTGGGGGATGTCTTACCCCTAAAATAAGCGAGAAAACTCTCTCCAGATGGTCGAATAACCACTCGGGTAGATATGAGTTACTGTTGAGGAAGAACTTGAACTGGCACTGCCTGATTTTCTCCAGCCAGAATGTCAGCATGGAAACGCACCGTTCAGTAGTTTCAATGTGATCAACATAACGAAGAAGCAGACCATCGTGGATAAAGTTTATACAGTTTTCAAACTGAAATATTAGCACATGTAATCGGGATTTAGGATTGAAGGGGGATTCGATCGCGTTTGTCTTCTCCAATATTCCTACTAGCCGACCCCTCTGCCACTCTCTCACCTCGGATATTGATCTAACGATCGACCAGAACTTCCCGTTTGTCGTGTAGAGAACATCATCGTCATCGTGACTATTGTACGGCCAATAATCCTTCAGCACGTTCTCTTTTACGATGGCAGATAACTTAACTATCTCCTTCCCTGGAGGGGGTGGGGTTATTGTTGGCAGATAACTTTACTATCTCCTTCCCTGGAGGGGGGGGGTTATTGTTGGCAGATAACTTAACTATCTCCTTCCCTGGAGGGAGGGAGATTATTGTTGGCAGATAACTTTACTATCTCCTTCCCTGGAGGGGGGGGGGTTATTGTTGGCAGATAACTTAACTATCTCCTTCCCTGGAGGGAGGGAGATTATTGTTGGCAGATAACTTTACTATCTCCTTCCCTGGAGGGAGGGAGGTTATTGTTGGCAGATAACTTAACTATCTCCTTCCCTGGAGGGAGGGAGATTATTGTTGGCAGATAACTTAACTATCTCCTTCCCTGGAGGGAGGGAGATTATTGTTGGCAGATAACTTTACTATCTCCTTCCCTGGAGGGGGGGGGTTATTGTTGGCAGATAACTTAACTATCTCCTTCCCTGGAGGGAGGGAGATTATTGTTGGCAGATAACTTAACTATCTCCTTCCCTGGAGGGGGGGAGGTTATTGTTGGCAGATAACTTAACTATCTCCTTCCCTGGAGGGAGGGAGATTATTGTTGGCAGATAACTTTACTATCTCCTTCCCTGGAGGGAGGGAGGTTATTGTTGGCAGATAACTTTACTATCTCCTTCCCTGGAGGGAGGGAGGTTATAACTTTACTATCTCCTTCCCTGGAGGGAGGGTGGGGGGTTACAGATCATTGTTAGAAATATTAAATCAGGTTTAGACCGGGTTAGACTTCATATTTTGATAAAGGGTTAGTTGAGAATTATCTAATTTGTAGGGTATACCGGGGTAATTCGGACGGTGGGGCAATGTGGTCACAGGACGGGGCAATGTGGACTAGTGATTTATATGGGACTTTTAAATTGTGGTGTTTAGTGTGAAATAACGAAAAATGACGACTTTAAAGTTAAACTTTAATTCGGTAATCTTAATTATGATAATTATTTAAATTATGGGTCAGAATTTCACAATATGATATTTTTCTATCCAGTTTCATCATCAAAATGACATTAGCTTTCGATTTAATTAGCTAATTAGCATTTTAATGAAGCGGGGCAATTCGGACAATTTGGGGCAATTCGGACGAAAAAATCGGGGGCAATTCGGTCATAAACCAGATTGCCCCATGGGGCAATTTGGACTAGACCAAATTACCCCATGGGGCAAATTGGTTAAGACAAATTGGCCTCATGGCGCCATTATACTCGTTTCTATGATAACCATAGACAACCTGCTTTCATAATTATCATATTCAATCAATATAGATGGCTAAAACTGAGTAAATAGACCAAAAAACCAGAAAAAAGGCGCATTTTACAACCAATTCTCTGGTTGCCAAGGTGACAAGTCAATCCATGGTGAGGTGTTCGACAAACCAACTTAATGGGGTGCTCCAGAATATCTAGGACTGGTGCTTTGATGACCAAAAGTAGTTTTATCGTGATAATCAATCTTATGCAGCTGATAAAACTGAATAAAGGGATTAATTACAGGCTAACTTAGAGCAATGGGCATACATTTGATAACATTAACCAAAGCTACTTACTGGCTGGTAACTGAGGGCAGTCTGATGTCTCATTGTGACTCACAATCATATTTAAATAATCGATAGTCTAATAATACGGATGTAATGGGTGAATTTGGAGCAAGAAAATAGTACATTACTGCAAATTCGCCGGTTGCTATGGTAACAAACTCCGTTGCTATGGTAACCCCATGGAATTGCATTGAGTGGGAATGGGCCACTAACATGATTTATTAGACTGGATCCCCATAATAGTAATTTCTGGCATTGTTAGCACCTGAAAACACAAACACCATTCCTTTGAAAACTGTAGCTTTATTTGTGGCTTTTTGATCTATGATGTCGATTTTCTCAAAAACCCTATTTGGGATTCGATTAAATCGTTTTCTAATCGACTAGGCTAATCCTGAGCTTTCGAAAATGCACCCTATTGATATAGATTTGATGAACACTTAATTAATTGGTTAATTAGGCTAATTACTACTTAATTGACTAATTTTGAAAAAAGTAATAGCACGGGATACTAAATTACTAGATGACTGAAAAGTTTGAAATCGATATCTCAAAAACTGTGGCTACAATCTAAGTTTGTCCAAATAGCCCCAACCTCGGTCTGATTTACATCGTAGATGTACAGCTGGGGCAATGTGGTGTGTCGCGGTCACGTGATTGAATGCGCGTCTTGTGATTGGTGTAGAAGCCACTAGTCCAAATTGCCCCGTGTCTCGCGATCAAAAATATTCCGACTTACCTTCATTAACAAGGTTAATTAGCTATCTAAAAGTTATATTTTCGGTGTAAATTTGTTCTGAGGCTCTAGACAAAGGTTCAGTTGCACAAATTGAGTAGCTAACTAATTGATTAATTAAATAAATGGCTCTTGAAATACCAGTTGAATGTCAAAAGTGGTCCAAATTACCCCGGTATACCCTACTAAGTAGTAAGTACATTGCTCACTATATCTGTAGTTGTCTCTTTTCAGCACGTGAAGTGCACCCCAGAGGCTGTGAATGGTAACCTAGGTAACCAAAGGGTAACCTAGGTAACCAAATTCACTGCACTGAATTGTTACTTACGAGTAGTGACAATCTGGTCATAACTTCGGGGATTCTCAAATTTTTCACAATCTTCAAGGCGGCCCATTTCCCTTGTGCCTTGGGTCCATGAATCTATTCAAAGATGTTGTGTTATGAATTTATTCAACGATATAAACTTACACAAATTGAGAAAGCTCAATTTAGCTAAGCACCAGCATGGTGACCCCACTTACTACGATATAGTTATGTTATTCAAATAAAAATCTTCAAAAGCAAGTGGCTCTATTGGTCGATAAACCGGTTATTGTAGTTTACTGATAAATAAACAAAAGTTTATTAATGTCAGAGACAAGTTATCTAGTAGTTTGGCGTAAATATGGTGTACTATAATTTCGTATTCAAATTTACTTGATCTTTAGCAACAAGCAAATTGTCCAGGTGCTTGTCTAGGTCTGTTGCATTGTTCCATCTCGTGTGGCGGCCTTTTGAGCAAGTTCCATGCCCCGCATGAATATATGCAATCCTCTCCCTATATCTCTCTCTCCCTCTCTATACTATGCTTCCACAGAGTTTCTCTCTCTCTCTCTCTCTCTCTCACTCTCACTCTCTCTCTCTCTCTCTCTCTCTCTCTCTCTCTCTCTCTCTCTTTCTCTTTCTCTTTCTCTCTCTCTCTCTCAACTCTCTCTCTCTCTCTCTCTCTCTCTCTCTCTCTCTCTCTCTCTCTCTCTCTCTCTCTCTCTCTCTCTTTCTCTCTCTTCTCCCCACTTTTCCTACCTTAATCCTACTAACACAAACACGTGCTCATTTTGGTTTCCGTTCGGGCATTGTACAAACTCTCACACCACCGGGCATGGTACAAACTATAGAGTTTACATATATCACTGCGCTGGCAAGCGCAAAGGTGGCCCCATCCAACTCCCCGAAAAAATTCCCCCAAAAAACGGCCCGCTTGCTCACAGCGTATATATAGTTATTTCATACTTTTAGCCCATTTTGACACTTTTTGACACGCCATAACTCCGGAACCGGATGAGCTAGGAAGCTGAAATTTTGTACTCAGAAGCTTCTTGTAGACATCTATCGATGGTAAAATTTTCAAGTGGCTAGCTCATTTTGTTCAAAAGTTATAACACCACCCCCAAAACAGAAAATTCAGTGTGGGGATAACTAGGTTGATACATACATAGATAGATAGATAGATAGATGTATAGACGCTTTATTACCTTCCGTTTGGTCCCAGTTTGAGACGAACCAGACATCGTACGACCTTAAACTAAGCGGCATTCGACAGATAATTGTCTCGTGCATGTACCCATTTGGGTGGCGACTCTCAATCTTACCTATGACGCGCGCAATGACGTCACGAGTGACGTCATTGCGCGAGATCGACTAACTTTTTTCAAACGCCTCTAGCACCCTGAAGACGTGTTCCGATTTCTGATTTGACGAAAAATCGTTACCGGCAAATTGTCTGAACTTTCAGTTACTATATTGCGAATTTTCGTAGCTCATCATTTTGAGGCCTTAAATCGCGTCGGAAGTCAAAAATTTGACGAAAAATTCAGTAAAATGAACGTTTTTCGAGCAAAAACTCCCTTTCCTGACCACTGTGGTCAATGATACTTTACAAGCTCCTTCAGGGTATTCATTCAAAATATATTGTGATGCAATTACGTCGTTACGACGTCACTAATTACGTTAGATGACGTCATAATGATGTCAAAATTACGATTTTCACAGAAATTCGTCTCGTTTCTCATATAACACATCATTTTGACAATTTTACATCATGAAATAATGTCATACTGACATTAGAAACCAAAAAGGGACCTAAATTAAGCCAAAAACTAATTGGAATTAGTTGGCGGGAAAGGTGGCCCACTTACACCTTTGCCTGATGCCGGGTTTTATTTTAAAATGTATCAGGGATATAAGAGGTGAGTGAAATAGAGAAAGAGAAAGGGTGAGAGAGAGAGAGAGAGATTGAGATACCGACGTGACGTGAAGAGAATGACAGTTCGTGGTACCCGGTAGCAGCAAAAGGTGTAAGTGGGCCACCTTTCCCGCCAACTAATTCCAATTAGTTTTTGGCTTAATCACACACCACACTAAAGTTGTGTTTAGTTCCATTTCTGTTTAGTTCCATTGAGTTTGGGTACGTAGTTTTTTATCCCATAGTTTACACGTTACAATAGAAATATATCCCCGATACGGGAAAATAATAGTTGACATACTTATAAGATAATAACCCTGGTTACTGGATATAAAGTATTTAAACGTCTATGCTTCCACAGAGTTTCTCTCTCTCTCCCACTCTTCCTACCTTTCCTACTAACACAAACACACTCATTTTGAATTCCGTTCGTGCGGGCATTGTTCTCCCTATACTTCTCTTTCCACCACACTAACGTTGTGTGCTAGCATTGACTCTTTCTGTTTAGTTCCATTGAGTTCGGGTAGTTTTCTATCCCATAGTTTACACGTTGCGATCGAAATATCCCCGATACGGTTGTCATACTTATAAGATAATAACCCTGGTTACTGGATATATAAAGTATTTAAACGTATTGTGTGCTAGATTTATTTCCTAAGAGGGAGAAAAACTGCACCATAGGATTTTTGTAGCTGTTAATTTATTTACGACCGAAAAGTATCGAACTATTCAAAAACACAGAAGATCTAGCGGCCTTTGATAACGCATTGTTTTCACCGCAATACATGATGTTCAAGACTCATGAGTGTGAAAATAGACACATTCCATTCATTTTTCTCTCACTGTCTCACTATCACTCCTTCTTTTAATTATCCTTGATCTTGTTGTTCCTTTACTATACCTGCTAAGTAGCATGTGTTTAGTAAAGGAACAGGTAGTACTACCTGCAGTGGCGATGTGGCTTTTCCTTTTAATCCAGGAAATGACGCTTGTTCTAGCGGGTGTATCTGCGATTCAAGTAAAACTACTTTTAGAGAGCTAATCTCCCTTCCACATTCACTCCCCGTTCTTATGTATTCGCTTCACATTTGCTTGATTTCTTGGCGCTTTTCTGTTAGAATAGTGAATACGTATCTTTTGTTTGTATTATTAAAAGACAATAGAAGACCTCATCATATTAATCTTCTCTAAAGGAAATCTCCAGACTGTACTTACTTACTCAATGACAATAAATGACAATATTATACCATTTTGTTCACCGTTGCGTTGTACACTCATAGTTCATGCTATTTTAGCACCGCATGTGTATGGATTCTAAGTTCATCGCATGCCTCCTAGTCACTCTTCCCCTCCTCGGCTCATCGCAATACACAATAAATGGAAGGCTAGAGGATTTTGAGTTCAGCAATTACGCCCTTGAACTAGAGATAACTGACACCGAAACACGATTTGGATCCAACAACCTGACTTACACGACCGCTTTTATCCAATATGTAAATTCGGAAAGCTACGAATACGATATAGTGGATTTTTACCTTACATGGTCTCAGCTGCCGTACAGTGGAACTCATTTTCGGGAATTGTACGCGTATTCAGGATTTTATAACGGCCCGTGCCTAATTGGGAAAACCGGTGGAGGGATATTCTCGGTGGACAATGTTAACATAAGAACATCTGGAAAATGGCAGATAATGAGTTCTGGTAGATCGGAGTACTTGGAAGTTCTGTACAATGAGCATCTCTTTCTCTCACTCAACTTGAGTCAGATAAAGATAGATTGTTCATTTTCGACGAACTGGATTGATTTTCAGGAACCAGTTACAGTGGATCTGTTTTACTTTACTGGCACCTACAGCATGGGTAGGAAGTTATTGCAGTCGGACCCTGATTTACCGGGATGCTTGAGGGAAAGGGTTGGGTTTTGCACGGGTTTTGGTAACTAGGGGGCCGCTAAATCGAGGTTCGACTGTAAAAATCTCCTTTTTATTATCTTCTTGAAGGAGCAAAAGAATCTTTTACTTTGTTTACAATGTTTATTGAAGTAGGTTTGCATTACTTGGTGACGCAGTCACCCTTACAACTCCCACGCGTAGCAGAGAAGCAGAGAGGTGCCACCAAATATATTACCAACTGTTGACTGTTCTAAAATTTCAGATTGGTTGTGGCAGGAACGGAGTTCAGAGAACACGGATGCAGTAAGTCTAGCTGATGACGAACCAAGAGTTACAATCACCCAACTTGCAAGCTACAGCTTTCTGAAGTCAGGTATGTTGCGGATGATCAAACGTGTTCCGAAGCACAAAAGGTCTTGTTTGGAAGCTGAGATTTGAACGTGCGAAAATTCCAAAATCTCAGGGACATGATATATTGGCACTTCGATTGCTAAGTATCATATTTTGATTTGAAAAAGGATAAAAATCGATATACCCAATGTTTAGGAGAGACATATGAAAACAAACTGGTTATATCTGATTATGATTCAACATGGTGGATTTTTACAAACCTAACGGTTACGCATACAGGTAAGACTACTGTACTACTAAATTTGTCGATCCTCGTATCTTATTTCTATTAGCCTAATCATTCTGGAAAGCTGCTTCCATGCTAGATCTTAATTCCATTCAGGCGATAAGTACACCGTTGAGTTATCTGGATACTCGAATTTGGATGGATCAGGTTTAACGGATAATTTTCCAATACTGCAACAAGAGTTTAACACAACAGTAACTTTGGAGATTGTATTAGGAAAGTTTGATCTCAAATTTACCCTTGGTAACCAGACAACAACAGTTTTGACTTGGGATACTGGCATAAGCGACATTTATAATGTCCTTGTCACCAGCCTCACTGGCTACATTCAAATCGGTAAGTTGAGTTCAGCTGTTGCAAACAAGAAAACGAAACAGGATCTGTACGGATCTGTATACAGATCCGTTGCTGCTCACTTGGTATACCTAGTGAGCAGCAACTATTTTATGTCCGCTAATTCATTGTTTACTATGGTTACTATGGTTACTATCTTTAACAGATTGGCCGGTTTGTAAAAGTCAAACACAAAGTGGAACTAAGGTCAACCTTTCTGTTAAAAAAGGTACGTGTTAAAGTAAACACTTAAGTAAAACAGCTAAGTGTTCATAACCATTCTATCAACAGGTACAGATATAATTTCGCTCAACAAACCGGTCTCGTCATCGACTCAAAACGTAATCGGCAGGGCATACTCTGTGGTAGATGGTGAGATATCAGGAGAAATCAGTACTACACTAAGGTAAGTACCAAGATGGGTATAGATATTGATAGACTTATCATGTGAGTGATTTAATATAATCACTCCATTATACATAATGGAGTGATTATTTTATACATCGAAGCAACACATTTTCCATTTCAACTTTTCAATTTCAACAACTAGCGGTCCCGGCCATCCTACGGACATGACTTAGAACTATCTCTCATATATTAATGAGGTATAATGTGTTTCTTTTCAGGAAGTATTGCTCACAAGAAGAAACTTACAACTGATGGGAACTACCTCTACATTGATTTACTTGGAATCTACAAAGTATACAATATTGTCATCTACCAAAGGTCGCCAACTTCAAACTGTTTCGCGTACACCGACAAATACTTGAACCAGCTTGAGGTAAGCACTGATTTTTATTTTTAACACACGATACTATATAAGTGAATAGCGAAGAATCTCAATGGGCCTCGATGATGCATTAGAACACAACGTCAGTTATGTGGCCCTGCGACATACACGGACTTACATAATATATGTTATTGATTTCAGGTTTTCGTCGTACATAACGGAGAAAAACAACTGTGCGGGATTGTATCAGAGACACAGGCCACCAGACAAGTCATTGAAATGGAGTGTAGCACAGATGGGTTTTACGGGAATGCAGTGCTACTGAGAGGAAGCAGTATTACAATGTGCGAAGTTTCAGTTTATGGTAGGTAAAATCCTACTTTGTTTTGTTTAATGACATTTAAACCCTTTTTATTTAACAAATAGCGCAGGGAGAAAGGATCGAGCAAGGCAAGACGCAAGTCCTACTATCGGTTCGAGAACCCAGTTTGTTTGTATACTACCTTCAACAATCTTGTCCAATGTTTCAGTCCACTCTCATTTTAAGTTTATTTTCATTTAGGAATTTCAAGAGATCTTGTGGAGGAATACGACAGTAGTACGGAAAATATACTGCTAGAAAGCGACACTCAGTTGCAGTCATTACAGTGCTCTATCACTGATTCGTTCTTAGACGAGCTTTACTTCATGGGAATCAGGGACATGGATTTCACATTATCAGTCGATGGATCCATCGAATTGGGTATGTTTTTTTAGAAAAAGGATTTGAAATAGCGTGTATCACAAGCTAGATGTATAAAGTTCCACTTAGATGCAATGGTCGTTAAATTTGAAACACCTCAGATCGATTGTTTCTATTCGCATTCTAACCATAATTCCCACACTATTATTTAGATGAAAATTGTTCTGATGAGATGCTAGATAATAAAAACCCGTGCTGTAAGTACTAATTATATGGGGTGGGAGGGTCCAAAGTATAATGATAGCCACTTAAAAAGAGTACCCGAGACGGATTATCAATATATGATTGGGTTACAATGGGTCCCTCTGCCCGAACGCAGAACAATACAACCCGTGTATAATTCTTCTGCGTTCCATGCCATCATTCCAATTTCAGTTTGCTGGGATGGAGACCAGAGTTCGTATCGAGGCACCACGAATGTAACAATAACTGGTGAACCCTGTCAGGCTTGGTCATCACAGTCGCCTGTTGATCACGACCGTACACCCGAATTGTAAGTGCAGTCAAAAAAGGTCTGAATCAGTGATTCACACCTCACCGTGTCTAGTGATTGTCCCTTTCACCACTGATGTCTCTAGTGGGTTGTGTAGAATTACAAAAATCGATTTCAGATGGCCTGCTGCTGGTCTAGTTGAGAATTTTTGCCGAAATCCCGATGGAGAGACAGGGGCATGGTGCTACAGGGATATTACACCTTACAATGAAAATTTTCGATTTGATTATTGTGGCGTGCCAACTTGTGAAAATAATCCAAATGGTAAGTCATAATCGTTTACTTGGACTCCAATAGTTGGAGCTCAAGAGGTTATTACCCACGACGATATATAATAGGAGCTTAAAAGAAAATCCAGAGACCAACTTTAGAGTTTAATATATTTTAATGAATATAACTGGATTTTTTCAGGGAAGAATGTAAGCTCTCTAATATTCAACTGGGACGCCAATGTAGCTGCCTCGAATAGGAAAGCAGACGCCTCATGCATTGCAACAGTAGATACGACTAAAAATGGAACGCTCATTTTCCAAACATCAAAAACTGTTGAACCAGGTTTATTTTTATCAATGCAAGCATCCCAGTAAATCGGGGTCCGACTGTACAAACAACATGTTTCATGCCAAAAATTGTCATTGATACATTGAGTTCCCCCATGTAATGGGTTCCTCACTATACTCGCTCAATTATTTTGCTAAAATACTTTCAGAGTCGATCGAGATAAAGTCTGGACTAAATTCCTATGCCCTGAAAGGCGATGTGAGCAGCATCACGTGCGCTGTTACCTATGATACTTTTGATGAATATTCCAAGTTCGGTATCACGGACTTGACATTCAACATCAGTCTAAATGGAGAATTTCGGAAAGGTACAGAATTATTACTTTAAATGTGGATAGCAGCAGGACATTTAAAATTTACTTGAAATAAAATGCTCGACAATGTTACCTGGAGCTTGGACTAATCGCAACATCTCGTTTCGGTCAGTTTACAAATTAGATAGCATTGAATAACATCAATATTTTGCAGGATTTAGCTGTTCTCTGAACTCCGATAAAAACTCTTCGTGCGGTAGGTCAGATTTGCAGTGAAAGTTTTTGAAAAAAATTTACCCCTCTGGTGAGGTGTGAGCAGAGAATTTAGAAATATATTAGCTATCAAACTACAGTGGGAAACCAATTTACCGGGCGCCCGTGGGCACTCCTAATTCCGATACCAAAACCCTTTCCCCCCGAGCATCATGGTAAATCGGGGTCCGAATGGACATTGGACCCACGAGCGTATCATCACACTTCTTATCTATCTTCTTATCTATCAAACACTTTTTTCAGTGTGTTGGGACGAGGATCAAAGTCACTATCGGGGCTACAAGAATGTGACAAAGAATGGCACATCTTGCCAAGATTGGTCCTCCCAATACCCACATACGCACGATTTTACACCGGAAAAGTAAGCACACAATTGCTTGTACAGTGTACACCGAATTCAAATTTTCATAAATTATGGTCAATTCATATTAAACTACAATAACTGTATAAAGAGTCTTTAATTCTATTGCTTTAATTAATTACAACGAAGTAAAACAACTACGTATTTAATTAATTAGATTGCAAATAACATCATCTTTCAGCTACCCAACATATGGCCTTGTTGACAACTATTGTAGAAACCCGGACGGGGAAACCGGTGCATGGTGTTACACAACAGATATTAACTACCGTTGGGACTTTTGCGATGTACCAAACTGCTCGGGGCAAACGAGTAAGTGAAATGCTTGTGTGTTTATGAGGTACGCTCAGTAGGTCCTCATGATGGCATATTAGATACTATCAATACGCCTCCCCGGACGCCTCCCCGGACCCCGAAAGAAGTTATTGTCCTTGCTTTCAAGTATAATTTTAACATGGTTCTTCATGGCACAGGTTTTAATTTCTCAAGTGTTTCCTTCGAAAATGAGTATCCCATTGAAGGACGTGTGGAGATATTTTGCTTGGTTAGTGCTTCGCTAGAAGATGGATCAGAGGAGAAAATACTCAGTACCAACGCTATAGTAAATGTTCTAAAACCTGACGGTAAGACACATATTAGACATTTTTAATGTATATTTTGATTGCAGAAAACTCAAAAGCCATAAAATGTGTGTTCCACTTGTAAATAACTGATTTATCAGTTATTTACAAGTGGAACACACATTTTATGGCTGGAATCGAAAAGAATTTTTATTATAATAAAAATTATTTTCGATTCCAGACTTTTCATATGTGATGGAGACCCGAACTTGGGATAACCCTGGACTGGAGGAGGAGTCTATGAAGTGTACCCATGCTCAATACAAACCCGGGGTTTACATGTGTCCTGGTGATAGCGGGGGAGTGTACCAGGTCCTGGATACCTCCGGGGGGACATGCGTATTCGATAAGAAATGTGCAGGAGATTATAAGAGTTACCAAGCGTGTGGATGTCCGTTGATATCGATTATAGACACTACTGCAGTAAGTTGTTACATGGTCTGTAAAGATAATAGCTTTACAGAATTTTGCTATTATATATGTGGCCTAAAACAGCTACCCAAGATTTAATCTGTTAAGTTAGCTGTCATCTAACATCTTCAATTATTGAAATTATGTAATTCATCAACCATGCGGCTTATGATTTACAATTTTCTATCACAGGAAACGTTGGAGATACAGTCAACTGTCTGTGCGGATTTGGACGGCAACATAATTTCAGTTTGGACGGATAACTTGTGCGATGGAATTGTAAGAGAGTAATCAATCAAATTTTTAAAACAATGAAATTATCACTAATATATGTTATGCTAATTATACACGTTCTTGATTGTATAGATATTTAAGAAAACTAATTTACTAAACAGAATACATTATTTCCAGTGTTTGTGTGCAAACTGCGAAGATGAGGAAGGTCCAGACTGTGAAAAGGATTCATCATCTAAATCAAAAGATGAAGAATTTACCTGCAACGACGTCTACAAAACTACAATATCAATAGACAAAAAGTGTGATGGTAAACCGAGTTGTAAGAACTCTATGACAACGGTTACCCTTAGTAACAATGACACCCTGACACCCTACAACTATGAAGATGAGTATGGGTGTCACAAGACACCGCTTCCAGGGAACTACGTGGATTATTGCACCGTGACACCTGCGAGGTAATAAAACAAGCTGAGATCTGATCAAACGACAAGACACAAAAAACGACAAGTATTTTTATTTGACTTTAATACTCAAAAGTGTCCCATACAACAACAACCTCTATTCACAGCGGCACGGAAATAAACAAATGGCTTCCCCCGGAGAACTACTGTTTCTCAGACGAGATTTGCAAGGGCTCAACCGACATCGCACAACTTCCATATCATATGTGTACAACGGATTTCGAGGCTTTGGAGTGCACTCTAAATGGAGAGAGGTAAGGCGAGAGTAGTTCACATATATACTTATAATCTGGTAACAGACAGTGTCATCTTGCGGAGAAGAACACGTATATATATATATATATATATATATATATATATATATATATATATATATATATATCGATGTTGATTGTAGGAACTAAGTTATGGTCGGACCCCGATTTACCTGGATTCTCGACGACCGGTAAATCGGGGTCCAACTGTTATACTGACCACTTCTATAGATATATATCCGTTATATATCAGGCATGGTTGTCCTGCCATTACGCAAGATGCAAAAGTTCTATTACCCAAAAGTTCTATTACCCAAAAGTTCTATTACCCAAAAGTTCTATTACCCAAAAGTTATATTACCCAAAAGTTATATTACCCAAAAGTTACATTACCCAAAAACATTTTCAGCAACACCGTCTACAAGTTCCAACTGTGTGATGGATTTGCTGAGCATGGAACGTACTGTGATAAGGAGTGGCGAACATGGGTGGACTGCCCTTCGCATAATCAAACCACCGATCTTACATGTTTAGTGAAGGGAGAAAACACCACTATTGACACGAAACTAACATGCGATAAACATAAAGTCTGTGAGGATGGAAGGGATGAGTTTTGCATTATTTCAAATTCATTGACCAACACCAGCTACTACCGCTTTGATAAGGATGAGGACACTGACTACACACTGTGCCCGTGGGACAATGAGTACAAGTTTTATAGCATTCCCTCCTCTAAAGTCTGCGATGGGTTCGGTGATTGTCCCACCATCAGTATCGGGGGTATACGTTACTCCGAGGAAAGTAGTTGTGTGGGCACGGGAAATACTCGTTTGAGAGGCTGGGAAATGGTCGGAGATAGGGTCTTTGCTGCTCCATGCTTACCTGGTATTGGGAATTCGAGATGCGAGGAAACTGAGGTTGTCATAGCAACTGGAATTGTCAAGTATTTGATTTACGATCAGGGCAATTTCCAGTGTGAAAACGCCTCGGGTGCAGTATATGCTCTAGCTGCAACCCTTGGCTTGTGCGGAGATGATTCAATATATGTCATGCAGTTGGTAAACAAAACTGCGACCCTAACTGGCTATGAAACCCTCTATGCTGAAAATGCTGATACTAATTCCATCGGTTCTCTCCTCTACAACAACTCCACCTCGATCACTATCTTCACCTGTGACAACGGAATTGATATTGAATCGGGGAAAGTGTGCGATTATCACAATGACTGCGGGGACAACTCAGATGAAAACTCGTGTTGGAACAGATACAAGTGCAGTAGTGATTACACGACTAGTACATCGACTATCCAGAAAACCAAATTGTGCGACGGGGTGTTTGATTGTCCGGCAAAAGATGATGAGTGCAGCGTGTTCTGCAAGGCCAATACTGATGGGAAGGTCGTGTGGAGGATGATAAGCAGCGTAGTTTACCGAGTTTTGGCCATCATAATTGCCATCTTCTCTTTGTTAGTTAACTTTGCTTCCTTAGGCCTGTTCTTCTGGAACTTAAAGACTAAAAAGGACGTGGCATTTAGTATTTTGGTGAATGATGTGCTTGTGGCGCTAATTGCACTGGGCGATTTCATGGTTGGTATTTACCTGCTTCTGGTGTTTTCATACGACCAGATATATGGGGATGATTATTGCAGCGAGCGGCTGGAATGGCTGTCCAGTAATACGTGCAGTTTCATTGGCGTTGTCAGCACCTTCGGGAACCAGCTCTCCCTTCTCTCGATGACACTCCTTTCAATCTATCGACTGGTTTCCATCAAAACAATGATGATATTTTCATCGATAAGCAAAAAGAAGCTAGTCAGTCTGGTTGCTATGGTAACACTTATCACAGTTTACTCTCTTGGCATTTCGGTGGTGCCTATCCTCAAAGAAAGTGAGAATTACTTTGTCAATGGGTTGTACCTACCGGAAAATCCGATAGTTTTGGATGCACAAAACAAGTCGAAGTTAGGTTTAGAATTTA
>CM035359.1:5721678-5899178 GCA_020137815.1 Hormiphora californensis
ATGAATTGCCGCAGTCGTTATCGGTCATCTAGACGCTGACGGAGTCAGAACCTCAGATCAGACGAAAACCAAGCACGTTTGGACGTCACCAAAAGAAATTTCGTCTCAAGATCAAGCCCGTCTGACTCCGTCTCGAACCCGGGCCATATGGGCCTAAACCCGTCTAGACGACGACTGGAGCAAACCGGGCCGGGTAAACGGTAAATACTCACGGTTTTAACTCAGCCATTTCTTGACCAATATCGGTAAGGGGTTCATTTAATAATGATATAAGTTTTGTACACTATAATATCTTGTACCCTTGTCCCTTACTCAACAAATGATATCATGTTATCTATTCCCCAGGACCCAAAATAGCTATAGTTGCTCGGCAACTATCATGTCGTCAGCTGGTAGCTGGTCCCTGGGCTTTAGAATCTTCATCACGTGCTTACACGCGTGCCTCTACACAGTCTACAGTGCACATTTAGCTTCCCTCAACCTAGACACACGCAATCCGATTACCGCTTTACCCCTCCTCCCTCTATCTCTCTCACATCCCTTGCACAATCATCCCTGGACGCCCTTTGCCCCTGGCTGTATAAACAAAGTTCTCTCTCTCACTCTCTCCCTCCCTCTCTCATTCTCTCTCTCACCTAGATTCCGATGAAGGTCACGTGGTGTGACAAATAACGAATGGGGTTGCTTGGCAACAATTGCCTTGCGACCAGTGACAGTCTGATAACCCAGTCACGTGACTGTGCTGTGTGCACCGCCATGGACCCATGGGATGGCGGGTTCGGGGGATGGGGAAATCAGTTTATAGTACTAGCTAAATCTCCGTGTGGATATATTTGGTACTTTGTTTGTTTTGTGTGATCGATATATCAGATCTCTCTCGTGTTTTTTGTTCGGTTTGTGCCGCGGGGTATGGAAATGAGTTTTTTGGAGCAGATAAAAGATGCCACCCTCCCTCCACGTCCACCGGTCTACCTGCACCAGCAGCAGCTACCCCATCCTCAACACCGCCAACAACTACTGGGTATGTGATACTGAGTATCACAATATAGTTGGGTGATATGGCCCTATCACCCCCCTATCATCATGATGAGAGTGAGACGACCCCCTATCACGGTTTCACATCTTCTCAGAGTAGTGTGATATGGACTTCAGTGTTCATCAGGATGATAGCCTATCATAAATCAAGATAGCTTCATGATCTCTGCTTAATGTCTCTCTTTCTTCCTTTCTTTCAATCTCTATCTGTCTCTCTTTCTCTTTATCTCTCTCTCTCTCTCTCTCTCTCTCTCTCTCTCTCTCTCTCTCTCTCTCTCTCTCTCTCTCTCTCTCTCTCTCTCCTTTTGATCTCCTTTTGATCATTCATCCTAAGCGGCATTTTTACATTGATCTGGTAGATATTTTTCTCAGTTAGCAACTTCACTTGCAATATTGAGCTTGACCCTTGCAAGGCTTGACCTTATCCGGATGGCGGATCCCATGACATGTCCTATCAAACACGTTGCAGAATGCAGATGGTGAAATGGAGAGCTTTCCCGTAAAACAGCAGAAGAAGATATCATCCCCGCCCTAAAAAGAGTAGCTGCAGCTCTCCCTCCATTTCCACTTCCATTTCCAGATCTGAATCCATCGTTAGGAGCATTGTGACCTTGTGATATGGAACGTGGTGGCGGTGGAAGGGCTCGTAACGGTCTAAAAACAGTTCCATGATATATCCGGCCACTAAAGGTATATAGATACACCGCGAGATGAGGTCCCACGAGATACATCCTCACACTTCCACTACCACCGTTCTCGCGACAAAAAGTGGAACGCCGCGGCCCTGATCTGACCACGTGATCACTTCTCTCTCTCGAGCTCAGTCACGTGGTTTTCAATCTATCTCTCTCTGTTTCTGAGTTTCACGCTATTTTACTTGCCCCGCTCACATTAACTTGACTACCTGATCGGGCCACAAGATGAGCTGTTTGTCATTAGCTGAGCAGTACCAGTATGCCCTCTCCCAACTCCAAGCAGCTTCCATCCTTCGACCACCACAAGTTCCAGGGATACTAAACCAGATGCCCAACTTCCCATCATCGTTCTACCGACCCGCTGGAGCACCTATTACCCCCATCTCACCAGATGCACATTCGCCCCCAAACCAGAAAACAACCTAGGTGGATTGTATAATAGCAGCGGTACGAGATCACTTGACTACAATCACCAACCCTATACTAACAACTACCCGTTCTTTGGTGTTCCATCAGTCCTTCCTGTCCCGGTTCTTCACCAAGCCCCACCTACACCAAGCCCAGATAGAACAATCCAGAATCAGCATCATCATCCCTTTTCAGCGCTTGCTCTATCTGGCGCCATTGAGGAGCCTCCTTCTTCTTCTTCTTCTTCTTCTTCTTATGCTCCGTCAGGTTTGAATAATAAAATTAATCCCGTCACGAGGTTCGGTGAGGTAGGTCGAAGAAGGCAACGAATAATGAACCGCCTTTTGTCCTCTTTCGTAATGCAAATTCAGCTTATAGTTTTCCCGGGGTTTTGTTGATCGCCCATCATACACGTAATTTGTTTGTGTTAGCAGCTCCCAAGAGCGCCCATTTGGTTCAATCTTGGGCTCGATGAAACGGAGAGAGAGAGAGAGAGAGAGAGAGAGAGAGAAGAGAGAGAGAGAGAGAGAGAGAGAGAGAGAGAGAGAGAGAGAGAGAGAGAGAGAGAGAGAGAGAGAGAGAGAGAGAGAGAGAGAGAGAGAGAGAGAGAGAGAGAGAGAGAGAGAGAGAGAGAGAGAGAGAAACTCTGTGGAAGCATAGTGACTCCGGGAATTTTCTAAGCGTCATCAGTACTAGACTGGAGCCAGACTTAAGAATTAGACAGGCTTAGGAGCAACGTGACAATGAGCGAGAGAACGAGAGAAAAAGAGAGGGAAAGAGAGAAAAAGAGAGGGAAAAAGAGAAAAAGAGAGGAGGAGAAAACTATTTCAAACATATAGCTTGATAGGAATTTAAAGCGGGAATTCTACCCCAACAACAACACCTCCGGTCTGAGATTAAAGCGCCTTATCACCGCACGTCTATGAGAGCATAATCAATATTTTACCTATCAAAATTAAACAAACGTCCAATGCCCATGAGCTTTTAAAGTTTGTTTGTCATAACCAATTCGAGTTCTCCCTAACATGAGGCTACTTCAGGTGATACAGACCCGAGATCCCGCGGTAGACCTACCACAACAACCACAACAACGGTCGTAGAAGATCTATCTCCTAAGTCATCAGATCTGCTACCTTCAAGACACGGCAGCAGTTCCTTCGCAGAAATCTTCTCCGATAGAAATTTCACTGAGGAACAGTTTGGTAGGTTGTCACCTCTGAGAAAAATCGACTGGTTTAAATTATTTCTCGTGACCGGAAGTCCCAATTCATTTTTAAAGTGCTTCATTGAAGATACCCGCGACTGTCAACTATTGTAAATAGCCCAATATTTTCCTGTTTTCAGATTACGTCCTGAAGAACCTGGATCATAGGGGCGATATGGAGGCAACGGAACACTTTCTAAACTCTCTCCCACCCTACATTCAGACAAGATTTGAAAATAACCAATTTCTGGTGAGTTCAACGATTTGAGAAAAAAAACACAAAATTTCCCTTGATCAGACTTTCTCTTCTCTGGAGTGCCCGACCCTAATTTTTTATCATCATAATACCGTCAGGCAAAAGCAAAAGCGACCGTTCAGTACCACAAGGGACAGTACCCGGAGCTTTATTCAATCCTCTCGGAAAATGAGGCGAGTTTTACCCCAGGCCCATCTCTTGTTTTGAACAACGATGGAGAGATCAGGCCGGTTATAATCCTAGCCTAGCAGTAGCACACCATTTAATTCTCGTGATCTGCATGAAACATATTTGTGTGTATGTTGTGGGGATCTGCGTCTTCTCTGAGTTTGTTTTGTTTGTTCCACACTAAACTATTGATTCGTGAAATATATGACAGCCCATATATAATACATAATATTTCTCTAATATCTCCGCTAATTTTAGACCGTTATTCCGTCATACAACAAAGCAGACCAGAGCAGTAGCAGTTACCCACCCGCAGCACCAAGTACCTCATCCTCCTCCCCTCCTCCTTCCTCGTCTTCCCAGCCTTACGTGAGTGTGATACTGTGTACCATTGAATTACATGTGTACCATTGAATTACATGTGTCATTCCTGCATGTACCAACATTTATCATGGAATTACATGTGTCATTGTTCGTAGATCAGCAGTTTTCAAGGCATGAATTTCCATAGAAACCCTCCATTTTTGAAGCATTTGATACAAATCAAACAAAACCCGAGAAACCCGTATTTTGTTAAATGTGATATCAGTATCACAAATTTATAACTTGATTCATGGATCAAGACCCTGCGGATGACATAGTACTTCATGATCGTCATGCATGTTTTCATGTTATGATATGTGATATTCATGCAGTATCACATTATGATCCCCGAACTTCTCTAATTTTGTAACAAGGATGATCAATATATGGCAGCTAGACACCATCTCTATTACAGTCTTTATATCCCTCAGCTATATCGACACGGGGGATCGACCACACACATTACCTCATTATCCCTCCCCCAGTTCTCAAAGGTCCCCCATGCTCCCCTACAACAAATGTGGCACGAGGCCCACTACAAGGAAGCGGAGAAGATGCGGGGACGGCCCCTGGGGGCAGTGGATAAGTATAGAGTGAGGAAGAAGCACCCCCTACCCAAATCAATCTGGGACGGTGCTCAGAGTAACCATTGCTTCAAAGGTGTCGTAGTTAGTTTCTCAATTAACTAATATCAGTTGATGAATATCAAATTAGTATCAACTATCAAATTAAAACTTCGAAAGTCGAGAATTTCTACACAAAGCAAGGTAATATGGTAGTTCTGGGCTGAACATTTTCGACCGCTTTAAAGCGCTTTAAAGCGTTTGAGAAAGCGCTTTATAGCGCTATAAAGCGCTTTAAAGCGGTACCGCTTTAAAGCGCACCGCTTTAAAGCGCTAAAAGCGCTTTAAAGCGATTCTTGTAACGATTTAAAGCGCTTTTGAAAGCGCTATAAAGCGCTTTCGCAAGCGCTTTAAAGCGCTACCGCTTTAAAGCGCTTTTTTTGTTCAAAATCCAAAAATAAAGCGCTTTAAAGCGCTTTAAAAGCGCTTTAAAAAGCGCTATAAAGCGCTTTTAAGAACGCTTTATAGCGCTTTAAAGCGCTTTTAGCGCTTTATAGCGCTTTAAAGCGCTTTAAATCGTACAGTAGCGCTTTAAAGCGCTTTTTAAAGCACTTTTAAAAGCGGTCTAAAAAGCACTTTTAAAAAGCACTTTTAAAAAGCGCTACATAGCGCTATAAAGCGCTTTTTAAAGCGCTATAAAGCGCTTTGTAGCGCTACAAAAAGCGCTTTATAGCGCTACAAAAAGCGCTTTTTAGCGCTTTCGAAAGCGCTTTATAGCGCTTTATAGCGCTTTGAAAAGCGCTTTAAAAAGCGCTTTTTATAGCGCTACAAAGCGCTTTAAAGCGCTATAAAAAGCGCTTTTTAGCGCTTTAAAAAGCGCTATGAAAAGCGATTTCGAAAGCGCCTTTTAGCGCTACAAAAAGCGCTTTAAAGCGCTATAATAAGCGCTTTAAAGCGCTTTATAGCGCTATAAAAAGCGCTTTGAAAAGCGGTTTTAAAAGCGCTTTAAAGCGCTATAAAAAGCGCTTTATAGCGCTTTGTAGCGCTTTTAAAAGCGCTTTCGAAAGCGCTATAAAGCGCTAGAAAGCGCTTTAAAGCGTTTGAGAAAGCGCTTTGTAGCGCTTTTTAAAGCGCTTTTAAAGCGCTTTAAAGCGCTTTATTTTTGGATTTTGAACAAAAAAAGCGCTTTAAAGCGGTAGCGCTTTAAAGCGCTTGCGAAAGCGCTTTATAGCGCTTTCGAAAGCGCTTTAAATCGTTACAAGAATCGCTTTAAAGCGCTTTTAGCGCTTTAAAGCGGTGCGCTTTAAAGCGGTACCGCTTTAAAGCGCTTTATAGCGCTATAAAGCGCTTTCTCAAACGCTATAAAGCGCTTTAAAGCGGTCGAAAATGTTCAGCCCAGAACTACCATATTACCCAAAGCAACTGCATGTGCCCTTTGTGATTGAAATATTAACTCAATTTTACTAAATATTATACCTACACAGAGAAAGCCAGGACAATATTGAGAGAGTGGTACGTGCAGGATCCCTACCCTCCACCCAACATAAAGAGAGATCTGGCACAGCGAGCTTGTCTTACCCCAACACAGGTAGGCCATCATCATTCTGATATCAGATACTATTTTATCTTGGCCAAAACGCGGAGTTTTTTTTACATTATCCAACCCGAAACCGGCTTAAATTTGGCCACCCGTTAGTCTCAGCTAGTCGTCGTGGGACCTCGAGATCTTTCGAACTATCACTAGCCCTAATCATTCGCAGCTAACTCGAGATTTTGGCAGTTATGCCCCCAATCAAATACTGATATAGTTTGTTGTAACAACAAGTTATAGTAGCGTCTAGCAGCTGTAGTTCACCCACTGCATTGGTAACGAAGTCACCCATCCCTTCGATACCAACCCACTGCAGTGAATGGGCGAATGGTAGCACCAATTCTGACAGCATCGTTGTAAGGGCAGAGAAGTCAGAAGATCTTGTCTTGGTGCCATGTCACCAAGACTTTGCCTAACCACATGGCTCAATTGTGCTGAATTTCGTAAGATTGTGAACACGCGTGTGAAACCTTCTCAACGTTTATCTCCCCTTCAGGTCAGTAACTGGTTTAAAAACAGAAGACAGAGGGATCGTGCAGCTAACGCTAAAAACAAGTAAGTAAATCACCCCTGCCATTCACAAGAGTTCTTTCAATTGTGACCCTTGTAGCTTATCCATGGAGCTCATCATTCTAATTCGATATGCTTCAATGAGCTCAATATGGGCGTGAATCTGGTGTTAAAATGACTTTATAATCTGGCATATTCAATTGGATATTGCGGCTTTATGAATCTGATACGCATATACTTTCCATATATCACTTCTCCATTTTATAAATGGAGTTTCTCTCACGCTCCGTTTTACAACTCTGTACTTCTCTGTAGCAATGAAAGTAATGATCACTTGATACAGTTAAACTTCACTTGGATCACTTTACTATTACTTCTCTCATGAGACCACTGGAAAACGGAACAGTGTTATATATCTTTCATTGTATGAAACCAGCTATATATTTTGCTTGCCACCCTCTATCTCCCTTTATCTCTCTATATCGCTCCTTCTCGGACTTGTTATAATAAACTCATCTCGCCACCTGAAAACGAGCTCGAATATTGATACACTGTATCACACTACTTCTCTCCTTCTTTCATTGGTCATTTCATGTCACGTGACCCGTTAGTGCATGCGGGAGGTCCGGGGAAGGGAGACAGACAGTCGCCGGGAGGAAGCAGCGATCTGGAGTGGAGAAATAGCGATGAAGGGAGAGAGAGATCAGAGAGAGACAGAGAGAGAGAGACAGAGAGAGAGAGAGAGAGAGAGAGAGAGAGAGAGAGAGAGAGAGACAGAGAGAGAGAGAGAGAGAGAGAGAGAGAGAGAGAGAGAGAGAGAGAGGGAGAGAGAAGCGGGAGGGGATCACTGGATATAGTCGTGAGTGGTAACCGCAATTGTATGCCCGCCCTATGTCCCTATTACAAAACTCACACCTCCTCATATAGCTTCTATATTTCCAACCTTCTCTAAATTCCAACCGCCTACCCTTTTTCATAAGCAATTGGATGGAATCCAAGCCAAGCCTTGGTTCGAAAACTCAGACCCTCCATACACTTCCAAGTAACCTCACCTGGACTTAAGGGTACACCTCGGCAAAATTTTTGTCGAGTGCCCGCTTAGCTCTCTATGTGGGGTTGTAGGGCATACCAAGCCGACCTCAAATATGCAATTTTAGCCCTTAACTCGAATTCATATTTTTGCTACAGCCCCTCAAAGTTTGACCCTAAAAACCGGTTTTTAAGGTCCCTAAATTTTATTTTTAGGGCTAGAAAGCTGAAAATTTAGGGATTCATAGAGGATACCAAGGTGTATAGCTCAAACAGAAATTTTTTGAAATGGAGCTCAATTTTTTGTCTGAGACTATTTTACTGTTTTTGACTTTGAGGCCATATTTGGACATGTTCCTATGGACCGTTAAGGCTAAAAATTGGATATGTGGTGCTCCTAACAATTGTCAAAGTAGCCACAAATTTTCAGGAGGTCCGAATTTGAAATGTGGCCTACAGGTTTCTTTTTGTAAAGCACATATTTTAGGAAAACTTAAAATGGCTATATCTCAAAAACGGTAGGTCCTAGCCATCTAATTTTGTGCTAAATCGATTCAGCGGGTCCGATTTTGGGGGGGTCGTCTCTTAGACATTTTGCTCTAAGTCTAACCGTTTTTTCAGAAATGGTATTTTAAGGTTTGTACATGTTTAGCAGAAATGCTTCTAGCTAGAGCTAATCTTACCTATTTCTGCTAAACATGTTCAAATCTTAAAATACGATTTCTGAAAAAACGGTTAGACTTAGAGCAAAATGTCTAAGAGACGACCCCCCCAAAATCGGACCCGCTGAATCGATTTAGCACAAAATTAGATGGCTAGGACCTACCGTTTTTGAGATATAGCCATTTTAAGTTTTCCTAAAATATGTGCTTTACAAAAAGAAACCTGTAGGCCACATTTCAAATTCGGACCTCCTGAAAATTTATGGCTACTTTGACAATTGTTAGGAGCACCACATATCCAATTTTTAGCCTTAACGGTCCATAGGAACATGTCCAAATATGGCCTCAAAGTCAAAAAAAGTAAAATAGTCTCAGACAAAAAATTGAGCTCCATTTCAAAAAATTTCTGTTTGAGCTATACACCTTGGTATCCTCTATGAATCCCTAAATTTTCAGCTTTCTAGCCCTAAAAATAAAATTTAGGGACCTTAAAAACCGGTTTTTAGGGTCAAACTTTGAGGGGCTGTAGCAAAAATATGAATTCGAGTTAAGGGCTAAAATTGCATATTTGAGGTCGGCTTGGTATGCCCTACAACCCCATATGGAGAGCTAAGCGGGCACTCGACAAAAATTTTGCCGAGGTGTACCCTTAATCAAGGCATCACTCGACTCGAATACTTAATCACTCTATGTCTTTAACATAATTCAAACTACTGACTCCTCCCTCAGGAAGCCCGTTTCAACCTCCATATCTATCCAACAGCAGCCACCTAGCAACTGGGGCAGAACACCCGCATTTAACCCAAACCTCACGGCACCATCTGTAACTCTAGTAGGATCAGGGGCTACAGCACCGCCACAACGGCCCCTGATTGGGCAGCAGTGCCATCTACCAGTTACTACCACAATGGCTCCACCCCCACCACCACTACCGTGGGGTCCATCTGGTGGTGTACCTCCCAACCAACGTGAGTACCATTATGATGGTTGAAGAATGAAGAGCTGGGCTTCAGATCTCTATCTAATTGTCTACTCAGCATGTAATGAGTATCAAATACCTGAATGCACAATGTGTATTGCACATCCGTCACAAACGATTTCAAGCCATCCGTAGGATGGCCTGGGACCGCTTATGATAGATATACTAGAACCTGCTATCAGTTTTATAGTTAGTCTACAATAGTGCCTTGGATCAGTAACTCTCAGCTCACTTGTGTTGACAGTTCATACCGCGACTCAAATCATTACCAGCGCCAATTTCTCGAGTATTTGACGTATAAATCGAGTCTAGACCCCCATTTTAAACTAGAATTAGTGGAGCGTACAGCATAGGGGAGTCTATAGCACCATGTTTGTTAGTGCTATAGATATACGGCTTCTGTGAATGGAGAGAAGTCGAAACAATCAAACTAGAAACTCACTGAGACGGTCCAAAAACTATCATTTGGTCCTAATATCTCAATCCCTGACTGGACACTGTTCAATGGACAGAGATTTCATGAAAGCTCTGTCCAGTCTGTCCCCTAGACCCCATACCCAACCCCTACGTTTAAGGGCCTTGAAGAACTCCACCGAACGCACCTATTATAGCCCCTAACAGCCCCATTGTATGCAGTATTTACCTCAACCTAATTACAGCCCCCCCCTCCACAGGTATCCAGTACGGACCTCCCTCCCTGCCGAGCTTCTTTACACCACGTGATGTCACAGGGCGATCAGATCAGTTGATATCATCAAGCAGTGGTGGAGTTCTCTCCTCTGCTGTAGCCGTGATGACATCATCACATGATCACCTGTTACCCTTCCCGGCTAGCACTCTTCCAACATGACACGTTGAACTGCTAATAGTGATATAGTCTACCCTGTCAGAGCATTGCAACCTGACAGAGCTTCTACCAACATGAACGCTTCTCAGCCAGTATTTGATATCCTTTCGAAGATATGAGTTTTGGTAACTATTTGGGGGACACTGCTATAGTGCTATAGAACTGGAATGATGCTCAAGCACATCCTGGCTAGGGAACTGCTGCTAGAAATTGACACAGGTTGACTGTTCTTCAAGTTTTGTGTTCATTTGGGCACGTTTCGCCCCCCTACTACGCGGTCAATGTGTTCATGTTTCCGGTTAGGATCTTGTAAGGTTTTGTACAGATATTATTTATTAGTGAGGAAGGGTCGAACTTACAAAAAGTTCTTGGGTATGATGATTGCCAAAAGTACTAGGGTAAGTTTGTTAGTTTACCCATTCCGTGCAGCCGCGGAAGGAGAAAACTAAACTTCCTCACTGATTATGCGGCTAATAATAAACAATTAATCGATATTGTTTATCATGATTATAGATGATGTTTATTTTAGTAAACTAGCTTGATACGATAATTTATACACTTTAGTGAGGATGCAACTAAAAATCAAATTGTCGTTAAAAACACACTCCAATAATTCTAAATTCTTCATCCTACAACTCAACCTGCTCAAGTAGGTCCCTAGATTCACTGCTACTATTATAGAACCAAAATATGATGATTCACCTTCGCTAAATTCTAGTAACTAAGAATTAAAATAGTTTAAAAGTAATATAATTGTCATCTCATATCACTCAAAGTCAGCATTTGAATTCTATTTTAATTTCTTAGAAACGCATTCCGTGTAAAAAAACGGTGTATAAATTCAGATCAATAGACCTTAACAAAAGTGATAAAACAACCTCAAGATCTAGTCTTATCTGAGCTTCATCTACGATTTGAGTCCTCATGTCTCACTGCCTTATGCATATTTTAACGAATATGCTTCTAATATCTCGCGGTTAACCCATGCACCACTCTTTTCAAAGTTTCCTATATCACATCTCATGACACTGTCACTTGTAGAGGAGATACGGTAACGCATTACCGTAATGAGACGTACACGTTACGTAGCGCGTGGGTACTATGAAAGTACACTTTTTCAACTACGTAAAGTGTGCGTCTCATTACGGTAATGCGTTACGGTTTTCCACTACAAGCGGCCGTGTGACACACGTTTTCAACCACCCTCCCTCATTTGGCGCATGAAATCGAACGAGTTTCCTCTTGGAGCAGAGTTGTACTGCATGTGGCTGGTTCGTTGGATAACTGTCGCAGAAGAGTTGTTGGAGCCCGGTTTAAAGGCTGACCTCACTGATTGTTCCTGTTTCGACTTCTCCTGTTCGGTCATCATCTGGGAGAAGAGAGAGGGGGTTAGAAAATAAATAGAAAGTAAGTAATGGGAGAAAGGATATAATGATCTGATAGATAGAGATACAAATGACCTGTTGTGGCCATGGGACTGGTATCATGGGACGTAATGATCAGCAGAAAAAGAGAGCGAGAGAGAGAGAGAGAGAAAATTGTTACGATTGGAAACGGGAGCAGATGGGAAATTATGGGACTTTAAATTATTATGAAAATACGGGCCCCTGATTTGATATGTGGGAATAAACAGCTACATGACGGCGGCGGTGCAGTGGTGGTAATAATAACACAAATTCACATATTGCACAGCTGTTGTAGGGTCAAATTTTAAGTTCCCACGAGAGAGAGAGAGAGAGAGAGAGCTGTGAAGGAGGGAGAGATCCCGACAATTTATCCCATCCCCAGTAAATGTCTACATGGCAATTCTTAATTTCCCAGGAATAATATCATTTGACGGGTTGCAATCTTAACTATTATATAGCTCGCGGTGCTCAAACCATGATTCCCCCCCCGACTAAATGATGGGCAAGATCATTATAGCAATGGGCATGTGGCTCGAGTGAGAATATCTAATCCGGTTAAACCCATCAAATCTTAGAGAAAAAGAAAACACCCTGTGATGGAGCACAATTGCCTCCTTCATACGATTAGAGAGGATCACGGCCATGTATGATAACCACTATCTAGACACCCATTGACAACGGAGCAGACATTGAGCATATCGACTCTTTCGGTTTCTCTCTCTCCATCCCTCTCTCTATCACTCTCTATCCCCGCCCGGTGATTCCATATATGTTAGCTGCAAAATTATAAGCTATGTAATTGCATTCGGCGCCATTGCCTAGTTCAATGGCTCTCCAAATATATGTAATTCATCATGGGGCGAGTGGGTAAAATCGAGTCAAGTCGAAATTTGGCACCATATTGCCGGGAGGGGCAGACAGAGAGGAGGGGAGAGATTGAAGGAATTGTCATGTGATTATCATCCGATTCAGAATAAGGAAAGAACGGCAGACTCGAAATAAAGTAGAGTTTAGAACCTGTATTTTACTAAAATCTTAAATTCTGTTTTACCCCAGAACCCCAAAAGTCACATCAATCAGTTTTCATTCGGTAGCTAACCTGGTTAGTGGAGTTAAAAGCACAATGCCGTTTCTTGTCCTGTTTTGGCTCCCCCTCAGCCACTTGCTTCTTCCACTTCATCCTTCGGTTTTGGAACCACGTCTTTACCTGGTGATCGGAGGATGGTTAGTTACATGTTAGCTTTATACCTGATCAAACCCAATTAACCCCTGCATGATACCCCGTACTATATTCTTTCCCCCAATGTACAGTATGGTGCCCCATAATAGCCTTGCAAATGGGGTGAGGTGTCCAATATGGACCCGGTCCATCTTCAACTGTATTAACATCTGTCACACTCAATACCTGGCAGGCAAATGCTCTGACTATAACAGCGCTGTTAACAGTTCTCGTGCGCTCCTGTCAGGCCACTGCTCTGACAGCTCAATACCCACTTTTCTCTTTTAAACTAAGGGGCACGTAGTACGATCATGATAAAATACGACGACACGCGTACTATAATATTATAGAATATTATGCGGTTGCAATAATATGCAATGTTGCAGCAGTATTGCAGCCATTCTCTACAAGTATACTATCTGTCTCTCCTCTCCCTGTCTTGGTCCCAGTCATGAGGCCGCAAGTCAGTTATTTGAGCTTGAAGCCATTGAATATCACAAAACCACTCCTAGTTTTTCACACTATAGGATATGCTATTTTCCCCCGTCATATATGTTATTATAGCCTATTTGTATATAACCTATAGCCTATAATAAGTCATGTAGTAATTTATAGGCTATACGTGGAGAACTGATCCACTATAATAATAGTTTAGGCCACCCCCTAGTCTAAGCTAGGTCAACCCCAAGTCTGGCGCCGCGACCCCATCTGAGCGCACACAATCAAATGGGGTATGGCGCCGCCATACAGGTCAACACCTTGGTGACATAGACACCTGGCGCGCTGCAGGTGTCTATGTCACCAAGTCAACACCTAGTCTGGGTTATCTTGCTCGACCCTGTTTCACCACGCCCCGCACAAATGTAAAGGAGGGTTAGAACATAACAAAGTTTCTGTTTAGGCCGCTGCCTGGTCCAATTAAAAAATATTTACCTGAGTTTCTGATAATCGAAGTGAAACCGCCAATTCCATTCTCTCAGGAACTGATAGGTATTTCTGTGTTCCAAACTGGGTCTCCAGGCCCTTTAGCTGGTCGTCTGTAAAGACAGTCCTTGCCTTTCTTCTCCTGATCTGTCTCTGCCAGATATCAGGTCGGAGGTGGGGTAGGAGCATCGCGGCAGCAGCGACATTGCTGTCCGAAAATACTGGGGATGGTGACAAGGGTTAGTTTTTGATAGATCCGTTATAAAGACATTCATTTTCTCGGGGAATTATTTTAGCGATTTTGCCTGGACTGGCTTCTGGTGGGCCCTGACGACTTCACCAGCGTACCAGGAGTGAACTACTCATTCATCAGCGATTCCTGGTACGCCGGTGAAGTCGTCAGGGCCCACCAAAAGCCAGTCCAGGCAAAATCGCTAAAATTAATTCCCCGCGAAAATGAATGGCTTTGGTACTGCAGTAAATACTCGGAATAATACAGGTGGAAACGTTTGCGATTCCTGGAAACCTTCTGAGGAATAGTATTATCGGTTCGGTGCAGGGGAAATGAGGTACATTTCTTTGAAAAAACCTACATACTGAGAAATTATATCACGTGTTTCGAGAAAAAAACAGTTATCGGTAGATAACATTTGAAAGTTTCTAATTCAGCGCCGCCGTTACAGTTACTGACCCCGATGTAAAAACTTTCAAATTTTTCCAATCTTTCTATAATTTCTAACGTTAGGTTGTCGGCATATGAAAAAGGACATGTTTTGATAAACCGATGACCTTATGTTAATCCAGCCGTAATTTTGGGCGTTATCTATTATTCAGAAATTATGATGTTTATAATCCCGACTCAGATTTTCCAACTTTCTCTCTCTTTCAAACTCGTGACATTAATTTGTCCTACACACCGGCACCAAAACAACTAGTCCGTCATACTACCCCCTCCCTCCCACGTCCCCCATTAATTTTCAACAGTCAGTTGTCCATTTAGTGCCTGGTGTCACATCGCACTTTTCAAATTATCAAATTTAGGGCGTGTATTCACGTCTGTCTAAACGAGGTGTCATGTTGTGATTTGTTGAGTAACCGACCCTCAACAAATTGTGATGGGATCACGGGATCAGAGACGGGGCTTGGTTTCAATGTTTATTAATCTATTCGTGCCTTTTTCCGTGTGCCCCAAAATCCTAGCAGTGAAAAGACCTACTTTACCCTAAAATTGTTAGATTTGGCTTCCCAGTATTATAAAGGTAAAACACCCCAATAGATTATAGACATTCCTAATTTCACATGGTGATATACCTGCGTTTTCATTGATACCAAGGTATACCGAGGTATAACGAGGATGACAGTGGGTAACGATGAGGAACCGGCCGAATCAGGAAATACTGGTCCCTGATTGTTTCGGTCGGTTCCTGGGGTAACGATCTTGTCTTGCTCGACCCTCACACACACACACACGCCCCGGGAAAACAGAGAAAATATTATAAAGGAGGGTAATTACTCACGTTGGCTAAAGTTGACCGGGTTATTTGTTGAATTTCCACTGTTGTAGCTCGGATAAACATTGTACATGGGACGTCCATTTCCCAGCCCGGAACCCAGGGAACTGAGAGCACTAAATCCAGCAGCTCCTAGCGCCGTGGGCGGAGGTAGGTCCAAGACGGGGACCCGGTCCAAAGTTGGGGGCCCCAAGGGTCGTTTGTTCTGATGAGGGGCTGGTGACTTGTTTCCCCGTTCCATAAAGCAGGCTTTCGATTGAGAACGGATTACTTTTCTTCTTTTCTTGATTCTGAAACAATACAAGGTACCTACATATAATGGGTTCAGGGTTCGGGAAATTTGAAGTTACCCATTGGGTGCTACACTAATATTATGGTACATATATAGAATAGCGACTGGCTATTTGAAATGGCGGCTAACACCCCCTCTACAGGCCAGCAGGTAAACCAGTTTTGAATTTTAGACATCAGTGGGCTTGACATGAGTTCTGACTAGCCCACGGATGTCTAAAAATCCAAATCTGGTGCACTTGCTGGCCTGTAGATGAGGTGTTTCAAATTAGCCGCCATTTCAAATAGCCAGTCGCTACCCTACTAAAAACTCTCTCTAAAAGCCAAACATTTGCTCTATAAATTATGAGGTGCTGGTATGTTAAAAGCGTAGCAGATTTAAACTATTTCCCCGCAATTTAAAACACATGACTCACCGTTAGCATCATATTGAAGGCTGAATTTGTAGAAATCTGCAACTCTGCGAATGATCGGCTAAAAGGAACAAAACGAGGGTTTAATGCTCGGCTAAAAGGAACAAAACGAGGGTTTAATGGTCGGTTGATTCTTGATGGGCAGCAACACAAAGTCAGTTATAGATGTTGTGTGAAAATGGAGGAAGTTAGTGATGGGGACAGAGACAGAGACAGAGATACAGAGAGGGGGAGAGAGAGAGAGAGAGAGAGAGAGAGAGAGAGAGAGAGAGAGAGAGAGAGAGAGAGAGAAAGAGAGAGAGAGAGAGAGAGAGAGAGAGAGAGAGAGAGAGAGAGGAAATGGAAACTGTAGTAAAGAAAATGGAGGGACATCATATAAGCAAAGTAGTTGCAAACAGTTTGACCAATGCAGGGAGAGTTGAAGAGAAAATAAGAATGTCAGAGAGGGCTATTGAGCACTATTAAAGGGTCCCTTAATATGTCTCAAGAGTTAAGGGGAGAGAGAGATTCATAATGAGAGACAAGGAGAGAGAGCGAGAGAGGTAGATGGTGAAAGATTTGCAACGCTTCTCGTTTCTGTTAGCCAAGTACGATTGACAAGTGTCGGGTGGAGTAGCATATGGAGTATTGGGGAGGAAAGGGAAAAGTCTGAGTTAGATTCACTCCTGCCGAGGGTAGGAGAGAGTATCACGTGCTCTTCAAAACTGCATCACGTGACCGGTGGCACGTGCAACTCTGCGCGTCACTGCGTCGGTGAAAAAAACTGTTTTTTAGCTCTCTTATATATGCTGTTATTGCACTATTTTCCTCTAATTTCTCAATGTCTCTCTCCCTTCCTCTCCCTCCCTCCCCCGTTCACTCTCCCTCCCCCGTACTAAATGGAAAGCTCCGTATGTCTGATGCCGGGGTGTCGAACAAGGCGAGGGTTACAAAACAAAGCGTACAGACTACTTTTCAAATCGCGACGTCACCAAACGTGTGAAGTCAATACATAGTAATTAAGACGCTTCTGGTTCTCTTTGAATTGAGAAACTTCCATCTTAATTCTCTTCGTCCCACTAAAACTGCGAATTGATGAAGAGACAGCTTGAAATGGGGGAATTACTATGCCGTATGCACTTTGAAACTAGACATATGAACATCTAGAAGGAGGAGGGGGACGGTACTGGACTGCTACTGTCGCAAATCGACAGCCATCGATAACGATGTCCGTTTCCCCCGCCCTATCTTTCCACTCTCTCTCTCTCTCTCTCTCTCTCTCTCTCTCTCTCTCTCTCTCTCTCTCTCTCTCTTCCTCTCTCCTCTCTCTCTCTCTTCCTCGTTCGTCTCTTCTCGTTCTCTCGTCGTCTCTCTCCGTCGTCTCTCCCTCTCTCCTCTCTCTCTTCATCCTCTCTCTCTCTCTCTTCTCATCTTCCTCTCTCCTCCTCTCCTCTCTCTCTCTCTCTCTCTCTCTCTCTCCCCTCCCTTCTGTCTACTTGGGTTATAATGATTTGGGTACCCATATATATTATATTGCAAGTACCCCTCAGTATTTGTATTAGTCTGCATTAATGCCTGCTGCAGTCGACCAGGCATACCGGCTAGAAACACATAAAATTCCCGTCTCCCAAATAACGCCTTCTGATTGGCTCTCCCGCTGAGACCACGTGGCCGGGGAGGGCTGTGATTGGCTGGGTGGAGCCACTGATCGGTTCGTACCTGTTCACAACGTGGGATTAGTGGGCAATGGGCCGTGTAATAATGGTCAGCCATACCCCCCGATAGAAGGCACGAAGATAAAATGGCTAAATTATAATATTATTATTTTATTATTAATATAAAAATACGAGGACCCCATATTGCTAGTGCTAGTCGTTTGGTCATCTCCTATAACCAAAAACTTGACTACAAGCACCTATCACTGATAGTATCAGTTGGAAAAGACAATTAAATAAAATGGTATCTAATTTAATTTCAACTATCCAATGACTCCCACACCAAGCATGGGCCAAGAAGATAGAAGTTGGGAGGGAGATATTAAAATAAAAAACCATGGCGGAGGATTGGTAATGAAATTCCCCCTCTGCGCTAGCAATAATAGGGGTGACTTCGTAACCAAGGCGGAGGACCGGACTAGAAAACACATGCATATTGCATAAATTGAGGAACTCAGATATTCTTAGAAAAGAGCACGCTGCTTTTCCAAGAATCCCTGAGTTCTGTAAACCGTGGTTTTACTAGGTTCAAAATTGCTGTCAACCGCTGTTATACGTTAGTGGTCTCCCATTGTACTACAACTTGTAGCTCCTTTGCTGGTTGATTTTATGTAGTCTTTTAGTCCTGTTTGCGTAAATACGATCTATCGATAGAGCCTGATCCCCCTCTCTGGAAGTTATTTGTGACCACTGCCCAATTGAGCTATTATTCTGTCGAGAATATCCAGTCTGTCCAGGGACGGTCTGGGGTTGGTGACATAGACACCGTGCGCGACCAAGATTGAGCTCACACACAGGTGTCTGCTCCGCCTCAAAAAGGTTCGTTTCTTTCAAGGGATGTTGCACGCGATCCACTGGACCGATTTGCATCCGGTTTGTCGCAAAAGACTACAAATGATACTAATATACTGGAAAATACCCGAGAAGTTTATCTGTCAACAAGAAGTGGGTCAAAATTGACACTGAAGTCAAACCTATAATCTGGCTTACGAGAGTTTCTGCACTACGCCCATGCGATTTAGAAGATATTGGGAGATATGTTGATGCAATTAGCATCAGTTATTAATGCCGGGTATTTTCCAGTACTTATAAGAGTTCAACCTATATTCTGATACCCTCAGATTCATTCTACACCGTCTGGGAGTGGTGCAAAAAGGCTCGGAAGCCAGATCATCGATTTGACTTCAGTGTCAATTTTGACCCACTTCCTGTTGACAGAAAAACTTCTCGGGTATTTTCCAGTAAACTAGGACCAATTTGTAGTCTTTTGCGACAAACCGGATGCAAATCGGTCCAGTCGATCACGTGCAATTTGGCTTGAAAGACACGACCCTTTTTTAGGGGGCGGAGCGGACACCTATGTGCGAGCTCGATCTCGGTCGCTGCGCGATCTCGCACGCACTAGGTGTCAATGTCACCAAGGTCTGGGGAATCTCTTCAGCCATTTACCAAGGAGAAATTTGAATGAGGCAGGTCGAGCCGCTCTGTATGCAAATGTATAGTACTTTGTAGCGACGACTTCAGAGGCTCAAAGTAACCTCAAAATGGTGAAAAAAATGTATGTTTCAACCCTGGAAACAAAAATGCTAAATTTGCCCGCAGTGCGGGCAAGCCCCGTAGGGGGATCGTAGGGGGATCGCCCTATACGGGCGCGCGAACAGTGCAGTGGGTACTGGGTCACCTGTGACCCAATCGTCTCAAAAGGGCTAAATCAAAGTCCCGTTGACTCATTAGTCTACGAGATCTGGAACCATGCTAGACGTCTAGGGGGACATTTTTTGCCCAAATTGTTCAAATACTAACTGTCCGGGTTACCCGAGTTTCTAGATATCCTCCACAGTATGACAGCAACAAAATATCAGGTTGATCATAGGCCATAGAGATTCTCATGTGACACAATATATCCATCACAGATCTCGTACAAAATCTATCTGCTAACTGCGGCAGAGTTCCTGACCATTCATAGTTATTACTATTTAAACGAAACATTTTGTAACATGTAATACCGTGTGCGGCAAAAAAAAGCCCCCCCCCCCCCTAGACCACCAAAGTTGCCGATGTGGTGGAGAGCTGTAACTTGGCAGGGTTGCTCCACTATGTCTATCTTGATCCTGACAGAAAAATCAGAGCTCTAGCTCAAAATTCATTTTCATGAACGGAATGAACTTCTCCGTTCCTTCGATATGAGACCCCCTCATCATTCAGAATTTTTTGCCCGTCTTTGGCTATCGATTAGCTTTCCAATGTGACCAAGATCATCTAAATTGGACAACCACAAGAGACACAGTGTCATGTTTCTTAAAGTTAGTCAGGTCATGTGATCCTCACCGAATCGTTGAGTATTCAGTATTACGAATCAGTCTAAGTGGTAGAGAATCACGTATCACGGCTACTAATGAGGGATGACGATGCTGATTGGTCATGAGATCTGTAGCTCTGTGATAAATGTCCTCTTTCCTCGAATCACATTACCCTGTATTGGTACACATACCTCATTAGCGGCCGTGATACGAGATTCCTCTGCCCCTTGGCTCGATTAGCAATCCCGGATAATCAACGATTCGGTGAGGATCACATGACCTGACTAACTTTAAGAAACATGACACTGTGTCTCTTGTGGTTGCCCAATTTAGATGATCTTGGTCACATTGGAAAGCTAATCGATAGCCAAAGATAATTGCTTGAATTCTGGACCGAAAATGTATTTTTCTTGGAATGAATGACAATGTTCATTCCTATCAAAAAAATGAAGTTTGAGCTAGAGCTCTGATTTTTCTGTCAGGATCAAGATAGACATAGTGGAGCAACCCTGCCAAGTTACAGCTCTCCACCACATCGGCAACTATGGTGGTCTAGGGGGGGGGGGCTTTTTTTTTGCCGCACACGGTATAACGTACAAAAAAAGATGTATGCATGTGTTAGTGTGGTACAAAATGGTACAAAATGGTATTGGTACAAAATGGTACAAAAATGATACGTGTGCAATAAAACCATAGTACGATCATGGACCCCTCAATTTTCCATAATTCTCGATTTTGCACCAGACAGCTGATTTTTGAACTGTTCTCTCTATCTCTTTTCTCTCCCTACCACCCCTCTCTCTCGCCCTCAGTCTCACTCAATCTCTCTCGCTCTCAGTCTCACTCTATAATTTCCTCCCGATGGTTCCCTCCACTAAAGGGTATTTTTCCCGGGGGGTAAAGAAATTTTTGGGCTTGGGCCCTTCCCCCGACAAAAGGACACGGAAACATTTTGACACAAAAAAAAGTTTCCCCTTACTGGGGGAGAGAGAGATAGAGATAGAGAAAAGAGAGAGAGGGGAGGAGAGAGAGAGAAAAGAGAGAGAGAGAGAGGAGGGAAAAAGGGTAAAAAGTAAATAGTGTTGTCCCCCTCACCGCCTTGTCTTTATTTTCCCCATCCCATCAGATGCCCTAATTTTTTCCCCCATTTACCCCCCCCCCTTTAATGTTTGGGGAAACAGTTGGCCCTCTCCCCTCACTAAATTTCTCACCTTTCCCCGTCCCTTTTTTCATGGTTTTCTAAAAAAACAAAATACAATTTAAACCTACAAAAAAGTGATTTGTGACTAAGGGGGGGATGAACCCGAAAATGGCCGGGTTTTTTTCCCTCCAAATCCCTTGAATTCCCTTTTGAAGGGGAACTTGGGATTTCATCAACCTATTTTTTGGGAACCTTTGCAGTTTTCCCCCATAAAGAGAGGGGGGAAAGGAGATAGAGAGAGGAGGTAAACGGAGAGATATGGAAAGGGGAAAAAGAAGAGAAGAGAGAGAGAGAGAGATGAGTTTTGAATTTTTAAAAGGGGAGGTAGAGAGAGAGAGAAAAGAGAGAGAGATAGAGAGGAAACGTTTAGAGGGAGGGAAAAAAGGTAAAAGGGCCCCAAAAAAACCCCTTTTTTTGGGGGCCCCCCCCCTTTCGTTGGGTTCCCCGGGGGGTTTTTTTTGTTTGGGGAAAAAAAAATTTTTTTTCCCCCCCCTTTTTTTTTTGGGGCCCCCCGGGTTTTCCCCCCCAAATTTTTTTTTTCCCTATTTTTTTTTGGGGGTTTTCTTTGGGAAATGTGGGAGAGATAGAGGGTTTTTTTCCCCATTAAACCTGTCTAGAATTTACTACCATCCTAAAATTCGGACTTTGAGGGGGGAATCACCCATCGTCCAGTTACGATCGGTCAAGTGGGGAGAAAGGGGAAGGGGGGGGTAGAAGGGGGGGAGGGGGAGGAAAAGGGGTAATATTGGGAAAAGAAGGGGGGGGGGTTAATTTTGGTTTCCGGGTATACATTTGCCAGGTGGTCCGCCCGAATGGGAAAAAACAAAACTAGGAAAATTAAAAGGGGGTATTAAGGGGAAAAAAATACCCCGGGGCTTTTAATTAAAGGCATAACAGGGTTTTACCCGTTTTGGGTCGGCCCCGGGGGAGGGGAGATGCTGGGGGGGGTTTTAAAACAAACCCCCTTTTTTAAAATTTTTAAAAGGGGGTTTTTGGGCTCGCGAAAAGGGCCGGAGGTCGAGCTAGGGCCTAGGCAAGTTCTTTTATAGGGAGTTTGGACTGGAAGTCCGGGGGGGAATTTTGGTTTGGTTGATATGAAGGGGTTTTTGGTTCGGGATTGGCCCCAAATTTATCGGTGCCCCAATTAGTTTTTTAAGGGAAAAAACGGGCAGCCGGATTTTTTTTTTGGCCTTGATAAGGCAACAACTAAAAAATGATAAAAATAGTAACACAAAAGATAAAATATATATATCTGATGCCTCCCCACGACCGACTTTTACACAATATTACACTTTTTATTACATCTCATTCTCAATATATGTATCTAAAATCTCTTTCAAGTTTTAATTTCACGATCTAGATACTATCTAATTGATAGCTATGTATAGTTGCATTAAACTTGTCTGGCGGCGCCTAACCAGTTAGTTTGACAGTATGCTCAGATCGGATCACCGCGACCAGACAGTATATTCATATTAATTATACACATACGATACATAAACAAACACAAAAACACAAAAATAAGCCTCCCAGGGCTCTTTTTATCTCATAATATTATCAATCACATACATTGTTTATTAAGTTTTGAGATTTACTTCAATGCCTTGGACAGCATTATAATGATAACACAATTATCTAGATATTATCTCTAATTCACTATATCGCAATAATCAGTCCATTACTGATTAATTGATAAAAAATATAACATTTCATCCTTACTTCTTCTCCCTTTCAACCCCTCACATAACGCGTTTTATAAAAGCCTCATTATATCACATCTATAATAGTTCAACGTCCATATTACTTCATCTCAGCAATTGGAAATCATGTGTCCATATAATGATCATGTTTTATCAGCATGGTTACCAGTGGTTACTAACCACTAGTAACCATGGTAACCACAATCTACTAATCACTCAAACTCCACCAGTTTCATCTTCACTACTCAAAGATTGAAGCATGTATGTCCGACCATCGGTTGATTCCCTGCGTCCCCTCTTCTTTCTCTTGATTTTGTCCAGTGATCTCTCTGCAGTTCGTTTTAGAGCTCTCAGCTTCTCCTTCAGTCTCTCTTCAGAACTGAAACGAAATAAATGGTTAGAAAAGGTGGGATGGCAGCTGTAACATGGTACATATCATTATCATGGTTGTTGTAATTGTGTAATTTTAAGCAATTATAGTTTAGGGATGTAAAGAGATGAGATGCATCATGGCGTTAGAAAAGCATGGAAGGCAGGCCAGCAAGTATTACTTATATATGCTTATAATATTCTTATAATATGTACTAGCAATGAAAAGTTTTATGAAAACTCTATAATACTCCAGCATTTGAATGAAACTGCACAGCTCATATTGATGCCCGGCTCATTGCGTGGTATTGTAATGCGGGGTACCTATAAATCGGTCATATGGGGTCGGTCGTGTGTCACAAGTCGGTCAGTTGTCTATAGGGGCCAGCTCCCCTAATTAAGGCTAACAAACGTCTGCAATTGAGTACACGGTCAGTATCAGGAACCGACCGAAACAAGTAAACAACCAATCAGAACTCGTTATTTAGGTCACGTGACTGATTATCAGCCAATCAGGGACCAGTATTTCCTGATTCGGTCGGTTCCTGGTCAGTATAATTGATCAGGACCCATAGAAAATCATGATTGTCTTTTATTATAGTGTAGTTATCAGTATGTATTGTGCGTCTTACTGTCAGTATTTTAATTATGGTTGTAAATTGTGTTACTGATTTCAGATTTGTAAATTATTCGTTTAACCAGATGAATATGACTGGGGCAACTACTGACCACCTAGCAGGAAACTATTTCCCCTTCTCTCCAAAAGATTTCAGAAATATATTTGCCAGCTCATATTTCTGGGAATAGTTTCCTGCTAGGCTGTAGCTAGTTATCACGTGTTGTAGTATCGTATGATTGGAGGGAATCGAGAAGTAAGAGATGTTGAAATAGTTTTGTGCTAGGCTGTCAATAGTTGCCCCAGTCATGTATAGTGCCTCCAATCAGACGTGATAACTAACTAGCTAGCAGGAAACTATTCCTAGAAATATATTTGTATAACAAACAACTATTAACCGCTTAGTAGGAAATCACTTCTCACTCTAGTGTACTTTCCCCTACATATTCCCCATCTCTACCTACACATTTCTCCATATCGGGCCTCTCCATACAGTATGTACAAAACAAGTATCACGTGGTTTTTAGGGGGTGTCGCACGGAGAAAAATGTGTATGGACTATGGAGCTCCATACACATTTTTTCCGTGTGACACCCCCTAAAAACCACGTGATACTTGTTTTGTACATACTGTAGGGAGAGAGGGAGAAATAGTTGTTGGGCAGATTGTTGACGACTCGTAGGTATCTATGAGTCGTCAATAGTCATTCATTTTATCCAAAACCATACGACTCAAAAACAGCCGATTGGTCAACTTATTTATTGGGTATAAGAGGGACACAGTTTTGGTATAAGAGGGACCAGAGATAGAGAAAACAGAATAAAAGATAGAGATAGAGGTGTAGCTAACTAGTAAAGAAAGATAGTTAGCTGCAGTAGTAGAGGATCTCTCTCCCTCACTTTCTCTCTCCATGGCATCTCTTTACATAACACCCCCTCTCAGCCTCTCTCTCTCTCTCTCTCTCTACCTCTATAACTCTGGTCCTTCTTATACTCACTCAAAAAATAGGATAAACTTGGAAGAATATTGCGGTACGTAGGGTTTCTAGCCGAGTGAGTCGTGTCCTATTAGGTGTGGTCAAATATTGTGTCCTATACATGGATCACGTGGGTTTTAGGGGGTGTCATGTGATCTTAGAGGGGTCCCCTTTGATCTTTAGGGGGTGTCATGTGATTTTGATTTTCAAAACTGGTCATCTGACCAACTCTCAAGAGAGAGAGAGATAGAGAGAGAGAGAGAGAGAGAGAAATAGCAAATATAACATTTCTGAAATCTTTTGGAGAGATGTGGCAATATAGTTTCCTGCTAGATGGTCAGTAGTTGCCCCAGTCATGCTCATCTGCTTAAACGAATAATTTACAAACCAGTAACACAAATTATATTCACTACGACTATAAACTAGGCTAGTCCCCCTCCACAATATTCGTCTAAATTTATCCTTTGAGAACGACCAGAGATAGAGACAGAGAGAATTAAAACGTGAATATAAGATGGATAACGGGTGTAGAGGTGTAGTTAACAAGTAGAGAAAGATCTAGGGCTATAGCTGCAATAGAGAAAGTGCATGGTGTGTTGATTTAGAAGATACTGTAACACTAGTAGTAGAAAACTGAATGGGATGATACCTACAATATGGACCCCACGATGAACTTAATTTGCGGTGTGCTCCGGGTTCCCTCTCTACTTATCTGCCTTCTCTCTATCTCTATCTCTCTCTCCCCCAACTTCGTAAAACACACACTCTAATATGTTACCTTTGAACATCAGCAGGTTTTTTGTATAGTTTGAGAAGTAGAGAGGAGCAAACCACGCATATCGAGGAGCATATCATAGCGGCGGCGGCGATATACGGCTTGAAGGTGAAACCTGGGGGAGGAGTTAGATTATCAATTATTCATGCAATTAACTAATAAGTTAATGAGATAGATTTATAGCTGTGTTTGGTTCCCAGCTGTTGCGTCTTCCTTAAACTATCGTCAAGAGTGGAGTACTAATTATCTAGAATTTAAAAGTTAGGATAGTTCGGAAGGTGATCGCAATAATTATAACACTTTCTTGTTATGTTCTAACCCTTCCTTTACATTTGTAAAGTGATTCGGGGGCGGGGCGCCCGAAACACCTAGTCTAGCCAGGCAAACACTTCCAACTCTAAAACTCACCAAACGGTTTTAGGATCCCCGCTGCTATGGGAATACCAAGACAATTGTAAAGTAGAGCCCACACAAAGTTGAATCTGATCCTTCGGACCGTGACACGGGAGAGGTCAATAGCAACTGGCACATCAAACAAGGAATCCTGGGGGAAGAAAGGGTTATTTTGTAGGTAGTGCTGCTGATGTGTTTGAAAGTTTCTAAAAAACCTTATAATTCTCTTATAACCTTGATAAGAACAAAAAACTACAGTCGTGCCCCGATTTACCCCGTTGTAAGGAATTAAATTTGACCCTGATATACCGGGTACCCCGACATACCGGGGAAAACCCTCGAATATCCCGGTAATTCGGGTCCGACTGTATTATCATGTAGCCCTGATAAGAACAAAAAACTACCTTGATAAGAACAATATCAGCAGCTTCTATGGCCACGTCAGTTCCAGTCCCAATAGCAATACCAACATCAGCCTGGACAAGAGCGGGGGAATCATTCACCCCATCTCCCACCATAGCAACCTTAGTCTTGTGATTCTCTTGTAGCCACTTGATCTTTGAGACCTAGAGAGTTAGTTAGGTACCGGAACCCCATTTTATGCCCTGATTAGGAAATTTTTTTAGACCAGCTAATTCCTTCACCAATGTGTTCCCAAGGGTCTCTACTAACACCACAGAAAACCCTAAAATCCGGTGAGCGGTGGAACACCCTCATTTCCGGGTGGGTGTGGTACCTGTATTTTCAGCCTGAGGCCAAAAACCTAAGTACCCTTATAATGGGAGTAGAGATAAAATCGAGGGCACTAAAGTGATCAGCGCCCTCGCATTAGTGGGGGAAGGTGCCGGAATTAAGTCTCTATCTCATCTGGTTAATTAGATAATTGAATAATTAGGTATGCGCATAACCGTTTTTTGGCTATATGGCTATAGCCACTTAGGAATGGTTTAGAGACTTTTCACTGGTGCCATTTTGTTCAGAAGAAAATTCTAGAGAGAAGTTGTGGAAAACTTTAGGGCCTATCTCTTACCGTTTTGCCGTTATTTGCGGTAAATGAATGCCAATTAACTCGATTTTTGGCTTTTTCGACTAATTTGGCATTCTTTTACCGTAAATATTGGCAAAACGGTAAGAGATAGGCCCTAAATTTTTCCACAACTTCTCTCTAGAATTTTCTTCTGAACAAAATGGCACCAGTGAAAAGTCTCTAAACCATTCCTAAGTGGCTATAGCCATATAGCCAAAAAACGGTTATGTGCATACCTAATTATCCAATTATCTAATTAACCAGATGAGATTAATTCCGGCACCTACCCGGCACCTACCCCCACTAATGCGAGGGCTCTGATCACTTTAGTGCCCTCGATTTTATCTCTACTCCCATTTTAAGGGTACTTAGGTTTTTGGCCTCAGGCTGAAAATGCAGGTACCACACCCACCCGGAAATGAGGGTGTTCCACCGCTCACCGGATTTTAGGGTTTTCTGTGGTGTTAGTAGAGACCCTTGGGAACACATTGGTGAAGGAATTAGCTGGTCTAAAAAAATTTCCTAATCGTAGGGCTCCAGTCCCTTACTAAGTGGTGGGAAGGTAGCGTTATGGTACCGTTATTAGGAGATAAAGAGTGGGAAAGGGAGAAATGAGAATAGGGTCAATGCTCTGACAGGACTTGGGTTGGGGGTTGGTTACGAAGTCACCCCTGTTATTATATATTGCATATAGCGCGGAGGGGTAATTTCATTACCAAGGTTGGGGGGGGGGTTGTTTACCTTTTTATTGTATATTTGTATGGCAACCTTTGCGCTTGCCAGCGCAGTGATTTACCTTTTGTTTTGGAAGAACTTTAGCGAAGATCCTGGAGCGTGGAATATTAGCTTCTTTCGCGATTGCCTCAGCAGTTCTAATATTGTCTCCAGTCAGAAGATATACCTAGTGGGAGAGAACATGTTAAACTCTTAATTTTCAATTTCTGGACTCTCAGTCAGCCATAAGCCGGAAAATCAACAAATCAAAAATCAATAAAATCAACAACGAAAACAAGTTATCCAGAAATGACTAATGATAGTGAGATACTGGTTAGGTGGGGATTATGTACTGACCTTGATGCCCCATGATGTAAGGAGTTCAACCGCACTTGCTGCATCACCCTTTATTGGGTCTGAGATGGTCAACAGACATGCTATTTCACCTAGTAGGGAGACGTGTGATTAGTTATAGGGAGGGTGTCGTCTGCTGTTAGATCGACCATAGCTATGCAAGAAACAGGATTTGTTCAAACCCCTTTTTCATATTGAGGGTCAAGTTAGAGAAAAAAAAGGTTAAATACGTACCGTCAATTACTACAATCACCACAGTATTTCCACAGTTCTCATGTTCCTGCATCTTTATTTCAACTTCTTCATTCACCATTACTCCAGCCTCTGACACCATAGCCCTGTTACCAATCAATACCTCGTATGTGTCAGATATACTGAGATCTGAGGGGAGGAGGGGGGTCATTGAATAGAGAGGATAGAGCGGCTGGGGGGTCAGAGGGAGGCTGGAGGGGTCAGACGGAGGGGTCAGACGGAGGCTGGAGGGGTTACTGGTTAGCATTGGAGGCTGGAGGGGTCAGACGGAGGCTGGATGGGGTATGGCGTCCAAGCCCAGAGGAGAAATACATAGGAGTTCATGACGATGCTTGTTTAATACTCATTCAGCTTGTAACTTGTATAACAATCGTGTGAGCCACACAAGGAAGCACCTGAGAGATGCTGCATCTACTGCGCGGCGCAATTCTCTCTCTGTAGATCTGACAGAATCGCGCGGGGTGTCCTACCACTGAGTTCTCGCGCGTTACGCAATACCAATCCATCCTGTGGTACTCTACTTGCTTTATATTACAAATTTGTATTGCTTGTGTATAATAATGCATCTGTCAGGTGCTTTACGTCCATGTATATTTCTTGGAAGTTCATAACTAATGGGGGGGGGGGGGCTAACTATCTCTCGGAATGACAGAGATACAACTGCCAGTACAGTGGAAAAGCTCGATACAAATTATCACTTGGATTGTTCGTGACTCCAGTAGTTTTGTAAACTACAATAATCAGATGTTTCGGGCATGAGAAGGATCTTTGTTTTTTTCCCACTTTTCACACTTTAGTGTTTGATCAAGCTTTGTTTTTCGAATTCCACACTTGCACCAGTGCTACTAAGTAAGATCTTGCAAAACAGAGACTAATGATTGAACAATTTTACTAGAACCGTGTTAAGTGGTAGAGTATAATAACAATTAGCGGGGTGAAAAGGCTTGATTAATAAAATCCCTGAACTTCTTCTATCCTTTCCCATTAGCCACCTGCTAACAAGATCAGTATATAAACCCCCTCACTACCCTCACTCATCTCACCGCCACAAGTCACCACTGAAGAAGAATGAAGATGAAGTTCCTGGTCATTCTCCTTCTCTCCCTCGCCCACGCCAAGGACGATGGATTGAAGGCCATCCTGCGAAGTCCCACCAAGACCCTGGAGCTCTACAAGAAGTTCAAGGGAGATCAACACCTCCAGTTTAGCTCTGCCGAGGAAGGAATGAGGTTCAGGCTGTTCAAACTGAACGCTCATTTTGTTGCCAGTGAGAATGATGTTGAGGGAGAGACTGCCCACTTTGCACTCAATATGTTCTCCACGATGACGGAGGCCGAGAAGCAGTCCTACCTGGGGCTCAATGTTACCGGACATGAGAATGATGATGTTGCCGATGATCTCCTAGCTGATTACCCTGAAGAAAAACTCTGGACGAACGAAGGGAAAGGTGACACCGGTGAAAAACCAGGGTTCCTGTGGATCCTGGCTGGGCTTTTGCAGCTGTCGGAGGTCTGGAGACGAGGTACGCTACCGAAACAGGCGTTACTGAGAAACTTCGCCGAGCAGGAGTACCTTGAATGTGTCTACGGCCGTTACGTAGACGGATGTAATGGTGGATGGCCCAATGACTGTTACACATATTCAGCTGATACCGGACGACTGGCACCTACCTCTGATTACCCCTACCGGGGATTTCATACTGTCTGTTGGAGTTTTAACCATAAGGACGGTCTTGTAGCCGCAAAGATAACCAAAAAGATGACTCTTACCGGTATGAACTTAGGTGATATTCTAAAAGCACTGGCTAAGGGGTCCCTGTCCATGCCTTTCCATGCGACAACCCGGTTCCAGAGTTATTCTGGAGGAATCCTGACAGACAAAACATGCAACTGGTCTGGCGCTAACCACGCTGTTACCGGAGTGGGTTACACCTCTGAATACATCCTGGCTAAAAACTCCTGGGGAACCGCGTGGGGTGATAACGGTTTCGTCAAGTTCGCCCGTTTTTACCCTATGGCCTGCGTGCTGTTCCACCACTGTAGCTACCCTGCCCTCAGTTCCACTGGAGTACAGGACTCTGGACCTGATGCCGCTACCAACTACAACCCCAAAGAGAGTGGCACGGAAGAGTCTACTACAGAGGCTACTACAGAGGCTACTACAGAGGCTACTACAGAGGCGCCGTGTGAGAATACGGTCAGCGAGGAGTTGTGCAGGCAGTACGAAGACGCGTACAATTACTGCAAGTACGATTGGTTTGTGGAGGACTACTGCAGGAGGTATTGTAATAAGTGCAGTAACTAGTGGTGCCATACTTTGTGACGATGGAATCTGCCGACATGAGCAAATGTGCCCGGCCTAGAGAATATATATTGAAGTTCTACAGGGTGTCCCACTGTCTTTTCGTGACCTGCGATTTTGGGTCATGTAATTTAAATTTATTGTGTAAAACTAATATAAGTATGTCTCCTGTTTTGAAAATAAAACGGAATCACTTATGTCGCTATTGGTTACTATTGGTTAGCCACACGCTGAGCAAATCACATACCGCTCGGGTATGGGTAACTATGGCGCTAAGCTCGCCCCTTTCTCGATTTTGGTGAAACGGGGGTCATCAGTCATGAAGTCTGTCGAGTTGGGTTTGGTCTGGAACAAGGTAGCGCTTTGCCTTTGAGAGTGGGGATGTTTCCCAAAACTTACCGGTAGTGTCAGTGAAGAACTGGTTGATATTAGTGACTGTACACGAGATCCCCATCCCAGGTATAGACTGGAAGTTAACAACTGTGCCTAGTTGATCTACGTCCAGTAACTAGGGGGAGGGGGACGTTATAGTGGGAGAGAGAAGAAGTAGAAGTTATATAGTGCTACCCCTACTAGCTTGAATAGAAACTAGATCATGCATACTGACATAATATTATATTGCATACTCAATTCTCAATGTTGCATACATGATGAATGAGCTAGCATATAATGGTATTCCTACAGTATTGTACTAGTGTTATACCTACAGCTATACTACTAGCTAATCACACTACACAATGTAGGTAATCTCTATCCTAGTCATGTGCATTCTCTTTTCTTCACTCTCTAATTCTTGATATTCTCGATCTATCTTTTCCTTCCGCCTCACTCCATCTCGCATATTCCCTTGCTCGAGGCACATATAATATAGCAGTTACGCCTTACGGATGACAGGTGTATGTGTATTATACTTTATAGTACAGCACATGCTCGAGTATCACAACTAAACAAATCAATATGTGACTAGAAATGTCGCCCGGTTCGGAAAGGACAATGTGAGACACCTAGAAACTAACTGTTAGCACGACCTAGAATGGAAACCACGTCACATGATACAATGTGCTACTAGAAACTGACCTGTTTGGCGTGGTTGGTAACAGCCAGCCCTAGTGGATGCTCGGAGGCACTTTCAGCAGTTCCTGCCACCACTATACCAAGGAGTCTGTTAAACTTGGCCGAGATCTGAGGAAGAGTGAGGTTAGGGACTTAGCCGAGATCTGAGGAAGAGTGGGGAGGGGGTTAGGGACTTAGCCGATATCTGAGGAAGAGTGGGGATGGGGTTAGGGACTTAGCCGATATCTGAGGGAATGGGGAGGGGGTTAGGGACTTAGCTGATATCTGAGGGGATGGGGAGGGGGTTAGCCGATATCTGAGGAAGAGTGGGGAGGGGGTTAGGGACTTGACTGAGATCTGAGGAAGAGTGGGGAGGGGGTTAGGGACTTAGCCGATATCTGAGGAAGAGTGGGGACAGTAACTTGGTGGGCGGGTCTAATGTTCTAGTATAGTGCGACGTGTGATAGTTATATATATATATGAAGATAGGGTGGCAAAGGACTCATTGTTCTTACGAATATCATATTGTGTACTGTGTGTCAAGCTAACCCCACCCTAGTTTTCACTTCTGTTAAAAGCACTTTCTCTCTCTCTCTATCTCTCTCTCTCTCTCTCTCTCTCTCTCATTCTCTCTCTCTCTCTCTCTCTCTCTCTCTCTCTCTCTCTCTCTCTCTCTCTCTCATCTCTCTCTCTCTCTCTCTCTCTCTATCTCTCTCATTCTCTCCCTCTCTGTCTTTCTCACTTTTCCATTGTATTATGTACCAGGCCAGATGGTACAAACTATATTACAACTCTTTTGTGTTGTAAGTGTAGCTGCTGAACGGTAAAAGAGAGAGGGGTAGTCGGTACGTACAGAAAGGGGGTGGGGTAACAAGGGGGTTGGTATATTATATGGGCCGGCGTGGTCAGGTATCGGTCCATTTAACAATGATAATGGTACAAAAGGCCGTATTCAGGGATGACACAGACCGAAGTAAAAGAGTGATCCAGCAAACTTACCGGTATAACTTTGTTCACAACTGGTTTTCCCAACGTTACTGTTCCTGTCTTATCGAACACGCAGACACCAACCTGGAACAACATTTTAACTTGAACGGATATTATTATAGTATGTTGACTCGAATACACGGGGATACGTAAATCAATTGTTATGCGAGAAGTGAATTTTACAAATTTGTGCCTAATCCTGGACACATGTCTTGACGTAGGCCCCATACAGGAAACCTGCTTTTATCTGACCAATGCACACATGTTTCAAAAATTTGGCTTGTTAAAGATAAGCAAGCCCCACACGTTTCAAATTTATGTCTTCAAATTTCACAATACCAATATGCTATTGTCTAGGGAACGAAATGTGCCCTATAGGCCAAATGGGAACATGTGATTTAGCAGGAAACATAACACACATGTTTTTAGTAGAGCCAGGCAGTTACATAGAGCCTGTTTAAAAACCATTTCGAAAACCATGAAGAGTTAAAATTGAATCTTTGCTAAAAACACTGCGTTGCTAATTTGCCTAACCTATGACGATCCCTGACAAAATATGGTATTAAAATCTCTGACAATCTCAGAATTCAGATCTTTTTACCTTATGGGCAGTTTCAAGTGGGTCCCCTCCTTTAATCAGAATTCCATTCTGAGCTCCGACCCCAGTTCCCACCATTACTGCAGTTGGGGTAGCGAGACCGAGGGAGCAGGGACAGGCAATAACTAGAACTGATATCGCTGCCAATAGTGACCACTCTTCGTGAGTATAGTGCTGTGAGGAGAGAGGGGAGGGTTATATAGTTAGGGGCTGTGGGGAGAGAGGGGAGGGAAGGGTTAGTAAGGGGCTGTGGGGAGAGAGGGATCAGGGGTTAGTTGGGGGCTGTGGGGAGAGAGGGGAGGGAAGGGTTAGTTGGACGCTGGTCGCTGGAGCTATGGAGAAAGAGGTGTTGTTAATACATATTTGAGATTTAGGAAAATTGATGGTAAGAAGATATTTTTAAACGTGATTTGAACATGATCTGGTATAGGCCATAGTGTTTAGTTACATTGTTTCTAACAATCGTAAGGCCATGGTGAAGGTCGACATTTGTTTAGTCTGGCTACTGCACCAGCATTGGTTAATGAGATGATCCATAAGATGATAAAATTGAACAATACAAGATTTAACAGCTGTAATTTGACTCACCTGATGAACGGATATCCCAGTATGTCCAAGGACTTCCCATATACAGAAAGTTAGCATGGAGAGGAGTATCACAACGGGGACGAAATACCCACTGATCGTGTCGGCTAGCTGCTGGATCGGCGCCTGTAGGTGCAGGGTGTTAAAAATATACCGATTATTTTTATACTAGACGGCAGAACCGGTTGATTCGGTAATAGTAAAACGTGATTTTATGGGTGACTTGAGGTTTGCTGTTCTTATTTTCTGTTCTTAGTATATACTAGTAGTTATACCCATCACATGATCTCCAACTGTCGCGTACCTGACTTTATGAATTATATGGTCCATCACCCCCATAAAATATTCATAAGAAGTCAGGTACTAGGAGGAATAATCGAATTGCACCTGACTATCGCTGCATTAGAGGTGGAGGGGTAGCTGAGAGAGGGTAGTTGAGAGGAGGAGGGGTAGGAGAAAGGGTAGTAGAGAGGGTAGAGAGGTGGAGGGGTAGCGGAGAAAGGGTAATGGAGAGGGTAGAGAGGTGGAGGGGTAGCTGAGAGAGAAACACCGGCAATGCCACCTGAAAAATGGAAGGAGAGAGAGAGAGAGGGGGTTGGGGTGAGAATGAAGACTGAAAGGGTGAGAGCCGAGACAGAGAGAGAGGTGGTGAGGCATGTAACAGAGGAAGGCATCATAAAGCCACTGGTCTAGTGCATTATAGAAATCTCCTGTCATTGCATATATTATTTCAATCTGCCTCCCTCTCTCTCTCTCTTGTCAGTAAACCCACCAGCAGCAGGCAGTAAAATGTTCATAAATTCTTTGAAATTGACTTGGTCCGGGTTTAATCGATGATAAATTATGAACTGTAAATTTATTTTTAGCCCTTCCTGCACCTGTTATAAGACGATGAAAATTTAATTCCTTCGTCCCATTTTGACCCTCCTTAGTATTTGGTAACGAAGTTACCCCTCCCTTGCCGGCACGCGAAGCACGCCAAACGAAGGCCGCGAAGCGGCCTGAGTGTGAGGTGTCTTCGATGAACGGCAAGAGTGTGAGGTGTCTTCGATACCAACCTTAGTATCTACATTTATGAGCTCGTCCTGTTTTTTTAATCAATAACCTTACTTAAGTAATTAAATCTTTTTGATCCGATCTTACATTTCGAGTCTAACAATATATTATTTGGATGATAAATTAATATACCCTGTAGGTTCAAGTTATAGTAAATATTTCTAAATGGCAATCTTCAGCACTGGAAAAACATCCTCTCCAGACTTCCCTCTCTTCCTCCTATTCCTGCTCCTCCCCATCCTCTCAATCCCCCTCAACCTCCTAGTGTTACCACCACAACTACACCAAACCACCTTCCGTGGCCCGGACCCTCTACCTAATCCTCTCCTTCATAAACACCATCGCCAACCCCTACATCACACTCCAGACGGCAGTAGGACTCTGGTCCGCACCGGATATCTTGGCATGTATCCAGACCTACACACCGCTAAATAGGACCTCAATATGCACTGAACAGTATTACATTGCAATGACCCGGGTTCCTGATGTCTCATGTGCGGTCTATACTACCGTGATGTGGGGGTTGTACTTTGGGCCCATCATAGCAACTGGTTATCTGACAATCACCCGATTATTTCCAAATCAAATACCCATTCAGACATGTCCAAGCATTGCCAATTGTGCTTTCCATTTTGGCTTGTTTCCTGTTCATCGTAGCGGGAAATATTCTATTCTACTGGTCAGGATGGCCTAACTCCACCATACTTCATCAACTACTCCCAGATTTGCCTGCCCATTCTGGGGGCCCGAGTGGGTGATATCTCCCTCTCCCAGGGTCTAATTATACTAATTATGGAGGCACCCGTGGTGATTATCCAGGTCCTTGGTATCATCTGTAGCAGCCTAACTCTGGTACATCTGGTAGCACGGAACAAGAACCCAATCGGTGGGATAAAAATGTCAAACAATGGAACTGTAAAGGTTTTGATTATGAACACTGGTTCATTCCTCAACTTTGTTCTCGTATTTGGGGGTTCTCTGGTGAGTACCCAAGAGATTACAACAGTGAGCTGGATTGAGCTTGTGGAAAAGGTTGAAAATACGGGGTTCGCTGTGATCGAATTCACGTTTTTTGTGTTCAAGATTCTCCCAAATTTGGTGACCTTGGCAGCTCCTCTGATCTACCTATCTTACACACCAGACGCGAGGATGATTGTCAAAAAGTGGCGAATGGGCAGTAAGATTCAACCAAAAAACTTTTGATCAGGTATTCATAGAACCTGTAACAACTTCAATCCCCGAAATTAGCCTCCTGACCGCAATCTTTTGGAATAACCTCACTGGTGAACTGTGCATTGTGTGTCATGTGAACCCTTGAAGCATAAAATACAATTACAAATATTCTAATCGAACTAGATGGAAGTTCATTTAGGACGAATGAATGAAATTCGTGACCTTTTATTTTCTTTGATTTTGTGTAAAATTCCATCCTTCCTTTACCTTTGAAGTCTGAGCCTCTTCCACGAGCTTCACAATTTGTGCCAGGGACGCGTCAGCTCCTACATGGGTCGCCTTGACAAGTAGCATACCTCTTGTGTTAATCGTTCCTCCCATCACCTTAGAACCTGGTAGGAGGGGGTAGAGAATTCATTATTCTGATTGGGATTTATTGGTTAAATAAAGGTATTTTTAACTTGTTCTGTCTTGTGAGGCCTTTAAATAAAGAGGAGAATGAAAAGGCAAATTAGTCTGGGAGAGTGAAAGAAATAATGTATGCCAGATGGTGTCTTCCCAAACTTTTTAAGATAAAGTAAAGGAGCAACAAGAATTAGGATCAAGAGACAACTAATTTTACCTTTTTGTTTTTTGACAGGCATGCTTTCCCCAGTCAACATGGCTTCATTCACCATACTCTTTCCATCTATCACTTCCCCATCCACAGGGACCTTCGCTCCTGGAACTATCTGAGTGGGAGGTGAGGATTATAATGGGTCTTGGAACTATCTGAGGAGAGGGAGGAAGTGAAAAGGGAGTGTTGTATTTCAAACAAAAACCGAGATTGTGATTCGACGGTGTCGACTGGGTAAATGCAGGGACCAAGATAACGACACACCAGCTGTTCAACAATAGTGCAATATAATGGTCTTTTTTAACTTGTGCAACTTTCTTCCCGAAAATGACGTAAAAGTTCAGTTTTTTCGAACATGGTTTTCGTCAAAAAATAATATTTTCCAACGAATACTATGAGTAAAAGTGTATTTATAGGAAAATATATGTATGAACAATATTAACAATATGAACAGTACCAGGAACCGACCGAAACAAGTAAACAACCAATCAGAACTCGTTATTTAGGTCATGTGACTGGTTATCAGCCAATCAGGGACCAGTATTTCCGGATTCGGTCGGTTCCTGAACAGTACAAACAGTAAAACACCCAGCTGTGTATTACCTTAACAATATCACCCTTCTGGACCAACTCTATATCAATTGTTTCCTCATGGGTTATGTTGAATGTCCCCGGTTCAAGTGTCACTATTTTAGCGTTCTGGGCTTGCAGCGAGAGTAGAGTGGAGAGAGCTGCTGATGTTTGACCTGAAAAAGTGGGAGGCGTGAGAATTTATGGGAAAAGAGGGGGATTGTGGTGATTTATCCGGAGACGTAGAGAAAAAGGGGCAGGGGGATTGTATGCCGTAGGGATTAAGACTGCCATCCAGAAAGCTGGGGTGAGAACATTTGGACACGATTACTTCCGTGGAAAAAGCTCGAAGTCAACCATATAATAATATAATGATTGGGTCGTAAGCGGAGAAAGATATCAAAAATGATAGGTGTGTTCTTTCACCATCCCCCCTCCCCTGTCTCTGTCTGTGTTTATAGCAATTCCACGTGGCGGAGGGGGGTGCATGAGTTGAATATTACTGATTAAATTCTCACACATGCACACCATCATTATATTGCACGCCGATATTATACCACCCTGTTTTTCATTGCAATTTCTCTCATTTTCTCTCCTTCTTTGTTTCCCTAGATCTCTCCATTCTTTTCTCTCTTTATCTCTCTTTATCCTACTCTCTCTCTCGCTCCATCCGGTCCAATGTACCCTCTCTCCCACCCTGTGTGATATTGCTACAGTTTACCACAGAGCAATCCATTACAGTTGACTCCCACCTTCCATTTCCTTCTTATTGGGACCTCTCTTTTGTATTTGGACGCCCAAAAATTATATTCTCAGCGGGCCCCGAGCCCCTTTTCCGTTTTTAAAGGAGCGGGAATAAAGCTAACTTTTCATTGCAGAAATCAAATTTCAAACGTAAATAATGATAGTGGTTTTGTGTTAGCCAATTCTATGGAAAATAGAGAATAGAAAGTGAGTGCAAGAAAAGATAGAGAGAGGCATCACCTAACGGAAAGAGAATGAGAGATAGAGAAGTGAGCGTTACACACACAAACACATGAATATAGCTGGAAACCGGAAATGGGTACAGGTGGGGTCAATTCATCTTTAATTCATGTTCATTATACTATCGCTACATCGACCTCTACCCTTCCTCCAGGTCCCTTAATAAAACTGTTTATCACCCTGCGTCTAACAATATAAAACAATGACTCTATACTATTGGTAAACAATTTAACACTCCACTAAGTAAACCATTTAACACTTTCCATCCTGCCAGATGGCCCTATATTGAAAACTTTCTGATACACAATGCTATTTCTGAATTCATTTTCAATCCAAGAAAATTACTGAATTATCTTTCCCAATCAGTACCGCATAACTTAAAATTAACAAATCTTCTTCATACGTTGTACAATGACGTCACGTGTGACGTGTCATGTTACACAAACAGTGCAGTCAGCCATCTGCTAATTGTGACTGCACTTGCACAAAGTTTGATGAGGGCTGTTCTGCTGAATATTCTAGAAGGTGAGAGGGTAGGTAGAACAAAGGAGAGAGAGATCAGAGAGGGAGAGAGAGAGAGAGAGAGAGAGAGAGAGAGAGAGAGAGAGAGAGAGAGAGAGAGAGAGAGAGAGAGAGAGATCAGAGAGGGAGGAGCTGTTTGTTTGTTTGTTTATAGACGTCTTAGGAACCTGGGAGGGAGGAGCTGGGGAGTGGGCAAGAGAGAAGAGAGGGCGGAAAGTAGAGGGAGGGGTAGAGTGATGGTAATGGTCAAAAGACGAAAATGGGGAATTTTGGTTTTTAGAAATTGAGAGGGGGTAGGGGAAAAAGGAGAGAGAGGAATTAAAAAGAGGGAGGGGGAGTGGGGAAAGGGGAAAGAGAGGGGGAGGGGAAAATAGAGGGGGGGGTGGTTTTGGGGGGGGGTTGTAAAAAAAAATGGGAAAAAAAAAAAAATGGAAAAAACATTTAGCCGTTTAGAACGGAGAGGGAGGAGAAAAAAGGAGGAGAGAGAGACAGAAGGGAGGAGCGGGGAGTGGGAAAAAGAGAAGAAGGGGGCGGAAAGTAAGGGGGGGGGGGGGGAGGGGGTTAGAGGGATGGTATGTCAAAGACGAAATGGAAGACATTAGCCGTTCTAGAAGGTGAGCGGGTAGGGGACAAAGAGAGAAGAGAGCGATCAGAAGGGAGGGGGAAGTGATTTGTTGTTATGTTGTTAAGACGTAAATGGAAGACTTTAGCCGTTCTAGAACGGGAGAGGGTAGGGTAGAACCAAGGAGAATAGAGATCAGAAAAGGGATACTGGGGTGGCAAGATTAAAAGATTAGTCGAAATTAGGGAGTAGAGGGATGGTATGGTCAAAAAGACTAAAATGGAGGACATTTAACCGTCTAGAACTTGAGAGGTGGGGTAGAACCAGGAGAGAGAGATCGAGAGGGAGGATCTGGGGATTGGCAAGAATAGAGGGGCGTAAGTAGAGGGAGGGTAAGGGGATTGAAAGGTCAAAGAGAGAATCGAGACTTTAGCCGCTATGAAGGTGAGAGGAGAGTAAAAAAGAGAGAAGAAAAGAATCAAAGGGAGGAGCTGTTTGTTTGTTGATTGATAGACGGTCTTAGGAACCTGGGAGGGAGGAGGGGGGATGGGCAAGAGTGAAATAGGCGGAAAGCAGAGAAAGGGAGAGATGTGAAGTAAGTACGAAGATAAAACCGACGAAATCATGGGATTATGAACCAAGATCTTAACAGGTACATTCATTAACGAAGAATTATGAAGGTATTTCCACTTTGGAAGTGTCTTCCTTTCACTGGTATTGCACTGCGTGAAATAAGCCTACTATGTATACCCGTGTACACACACACACACACACACAAACTGTGCTTGTAGAAGTAGTAGAGAGAGGGAGAGAGAGAGGGAGAGAGAGAGAGAGAGAGAGAGAGAGAGAGAGAGAAATAGCAAATATAACATTTCTGAAATCTTTTGGAGAGATGTGGCAATATAGTTTCCTGCTAGATGGTCAGTAGTTGCCCCAGTCATGCTCATCTGCTTAAACGAATAATTTGATTTTCAAAACTGGTCATCTGACCAACTCTCAAGAGAGAGATAGAGAGAGAGAGAGAGAGAGAGAGAGAGAGAGAGAGAGAGAGAGAGAGAGAGAGAGAGAGAGAGAGAGAGAGAGAGAGAGAAAGAAAGAGAGAGAGAGAGAGAGAGAGAGAGAGAGAGAGAGAGAGAGAGACATGTCGAATGTTTAAACAGTTGTACATTGAGAATCTTCTCGATAGAGCCTAGTTTAGAACCTAATTCACCGCCATGTATACCTAAATAAATCTAGGGTCGAAAGACAAGAAGAATGCTTTTAAACAACAGCTGGGTGTGTCTCACCAAATTGACACCAAAATTTCAAACTCGGAGAATTTCAAAAAAAATTATATCATCTGAAAGCAGGTAAAGGACTGATCATTTCGGTATGTCGCGTCAGCTCTGTACAATGATAATATTCTTGATAAAGCAGGGTTTGGGGTCTGACTGTGCAGTGTGCACCGAGGTTGCGTGGTGTACAGTCAGTGTCTGACAAATAGATATCCTATGACATGGCCCCCATAGGCCATAATCCATATTCACCCCCATTCAAATTTAGAAACCAGAGGGGACAAAAGGGGGGGTTCCGGCCGGAATTTATGAGGATTTTTGAGGTCACCTCAAAAATCCTCATTTATTATTTGCTGGACAAGCCCTCAAAAATCCTCAAAAATCCTCAAAAATCCTCAAAAATGTTTCGTTCTATTTAAACATAAACACAGCAAATGCCTGATAAAAAACAATAATAGATTATATTTTAGAGGTATAAAATGCACTGATTATCAATTCAAGTGCTCTTGCCTGTGCTCTTTGGCTTCCCACACTTGAAGCACTGCTTTCTTTTAGCAAAGTTATTAACTTCACATGCTTGACAAGACCCCGGTGCCCAGATTTTCAAAATTTTAGATAAATACGATTTTCAGTCAAATATGCTGCCAACTTTGTCCCAAAAATCAACGATTTTGCTTGCCTAGTAAGATAAATGTCTAGAAAATTTTTAGAAATCATTTATAAATAATTTATAAAATTTTCAAAAATTTAAAAAAAAAGTGTCCCCACCCGGGCCCGGTCGGGAATCGAACCCGGGCCTCACGCGTCAGAGTGGAGGCAGCACCCCATATTTACATTGACGATTTCGCCTCATTTTGAGGACTTTTGAGGATGTTTTTAGGACCATCACCAGGGTATCTGGGAAAATTGTATAACTGTTTTACTCCTATTAAGGAATGTGTATGCCCAATAATATGCGTAATCGTCAAAATTTTAGTAAAAACTATAAAATAATTGTTGAGGATTATTGAGGATTATTGAGGATTTTTGAGGATTTTTGAGGGCCCTCATTAATTCGAAAAACGCTGGACAAGACCTCATCCTCATTAATTATTGGCCGGCACCCCCCCGGACAAAAAGATTTAGCACGTTGGTAAGCAACAATGCTCTTTCATAAAATATTTTATGAACCCAAGGAAGTAATTAGTAAAGCTGTTTAGCAGTTTGTGGGGGGGGTGACAAAATCCGTTACTTGAAGCACATCCTACGGGTGTGCTCTCAGTGTATCATGCATTCGGATAGTGGCCTAATATAACGTGGCACCGGCCCACACACAAGTAGACCCTTTGGTGTATTAGACTAATAGTCTATGATCTATCAATCCTCACCGGGCCTTCAGGCTTCAGTCAGTCTTTTGTTTAAGGACAATTAAAATGAGATCAAATTATTTGATCGAAACAATTGTTTGGAAATGAAATAACCTTAAAGTCCAAGGGTCTTCATAGCATAAGACATTCATTTTATGTTTTAAAACTTTTCATGGCTATGACATTACATTATCGTTGACAACTTGGGTTTAACCAGGGCAATACTTCTTGTTTACCTGCAGGTCCTTTACTAATGATGGGCCGAATGGAACATATAATTGCTATCTTGTTACTGCTCCTTTTCTCACCCACTATTGATGCTTTGTCCGCTGCTCATTTGCAGACACGTGCTCTTCAGAGAATCTTGAAGACGGAGGGATCCACAGTATCAATATTCCAACTCCAAGGTATTTCTTAGCTGTGTTTTCCGTTTAAATCTGACATCGTTTTCTCACAACTTGTTCAATATTGGCTGACCTAATAACCGTTTAACTCAGTTGTACTTGTACAGATCCATCACCGGGCTCTATGACGACTACGACGGAGCAATTGGCCACTCTTTTCCACGCTCTAGCCCAGCCACAAATAAACTCGACTAGGATCATCCTCTCGCTGGCCCAAGTTTTCACAAACATAACTTCCTGTGATTTTCCTGTGTTAGATAACAACCATGGAACAGCTAATCAAGAGGAATTCAATCCACATGCTGTAATTGAGGCGTTTGATACCGATGGATTCTCATATTTTGAAATCTTTTTGCTTAGTAAGGTATCTACAAGTAAATTATGCTTTCAAAAGTTAGTTAGTTAAGAATTACCTATTAGTTTCCAATCATTGCTTCTAACTTTCAGTTACTAGAAAGTTTGAAAATTGGTACAGATATTAACGATGTCTACATGGCAACTTTGGACTTCCTGGAAACAACACTTCTCATGGAATCTTAGCTGAATTGGGCGATTGTTCGGGTGACTTCACCAAAGTTTACATCGCTAATTGTGAATTCATTGCAGCCCCTACCGAGCCGCCGACTACTGAACGTCAGACAACCTCGCACCAACCTACAATAACCGATCGGAATACCTCAGCTTCCCGTCCTCAAACAACAATAAACACTACTCAGCCCGTACACACACAAAGTCGTGCAACTACTAAACTACAAACTACTCAACCACCTCGTACAACAACTAAACTACAAACTACTCAACCACCTCGTGCAACTACTAAACTACAAACTACTCAACCACCTCGTGCAACTACTAAACTACAAACTACTCAACCACCTCGTGCAACTACTAAACTACAAACTACTCAACCACCTCGTGCAACTACTAAACTACAAACTAATCAACCACCTCGTGCAACAACTAAACTACAGACTACTCAACCACCTCGTGCAACAACTAAACTACAGACTACTAAACCACCTCGTGCAACAACTAAACTACAGACTACTAAACCACCTCGTGCAACTACTAAACTACAAACTACTAAACCACCTCGTGCAACTACTAAACTACAGACTACTCAACCACCTCGTGCAACTACTAAACTACAATCTACTGAACCACCTCGTGCAACTACTCAACTACAAACTACTCAACCACCCCGTGCAACTACTAAACTACAAACTACTCAACCACCTCGTGCAACTACTAAACTACAAACTACTCAACCACATCATGCAACTACTAAACTACAAACTACTCAACCACCTCGTGCAACTACTAAACTACAAACTACTCAACCACCCCGTGCAACTACTAAACTACAAACTACTCAACCACCCCGTGCAACTACTAAACTACAGACTACTCAACCACCTCGTGCAACTACTAAACTACAAACTACTCAACCACCTCGTGCAACTACTAAACTACAAACTACTCAACCACCTCGTGCAACTACTAAACTACAAACTACTCAACCACCTCGTGCCACTACTAAACTACAAACTACTCAACCATCTCGTGCAACTACTAAACTACAGACTACTCAACCACCCCGTGCAACTACTAAACTACAAACTACTCAACCACCTCGTGCAACTACTAAACTACAAACTACTCAACCACCTCGTGCAACAACTAAACTACAAACTACTCAACCACCCCGTGCAACTACTAAACTACAAACTACTAAACCACCTCGTGCAACTACTAAACTACAAACTACTCAACCACCCCGTGCAACTACTAAACTACAATCTACTGAACCACCCCGTGCAACTACTAAACTACAAACTACTCAACCACCTCGTGCAACAACTAAACTACAATCTACTGAACCACCCCGTGCAACTACTAAACTACAAACTACTCAACCACCTCGTGCAACTACTAAACTACAAACTACTCAACCACCTCGTGCAACAACTAAACTACAAACTACTCAACCACCTCGTGCAACAACTAAACTACAGACTACTAAACCACCTCGTGCAACAACTAAACTACAGACTACTCAACCACCTCGTGCAACTACTAAACTACAATCTACTGAACCACCCCGTGCAACTACTAAACTACAAACTACTCAACCACCTCGTGCAACTACTAAACTACAAACTACTCAACCACCTCGTGCAACTACTAAACTACAAACTACCCAACCACCCCGTGCAACTACTAAACTACAAACTACTCAACCACCTCGTGCAACTACTAAACTACAAACTACTCAACCACCCCGTGCAACTACTAAACTACAAACTACTCAACCACCCCGTGCAACAACTAAACTACAAACTACTCAACCACCCCGTGCAACAACTAAACTACAAACTACTCAACCATCTCGTGCAACTACTAAACTACAAACTACTCAACCACCTCGTGCAACTACTAAACTACAAACTACTCAACCACCTCGTGCAACTACTAAACTACAGACTACTAAACCACCTCGTGCAACTACTAAACTACAAACTACTCAACCACCTCGTGCAACTACTAAACTACAAACTACTCAACCACCTCGTGCAACTACTAAACTACAAACTACTCAACCACCTCGTGCAACAACTAAACTACAGACTACTAAACCACCTCGTGCAACTACTAAACTACAAACTACTAAACCACTCCGTGCAACAAATACTCGACAACAGACAAGCGAGCAATTGGTTACAAATCACCCTAACACTAAACCACTGACTGACGACCCAAACACTAAACCACTGACTGACGAGCAATTGGTTACAAATCATCCTAACACTAAACCGCTAACTGACGACCCAAACACTAAACCACTGACTGACGAGCAACTGATTACAAATCATCCTTTGACACGAGGACAAGGTAACGGTATCCAAACAACTAACGAGCAACTGATCACAAAACATCCTTTTACACGGGGAGAAGGTAACGATATCCAAACAACCTCCGGCATCCCATCAACATCCGAGAACAATATACCACGTTTACCACAAAACAATGGCTTTGGTTATGGTTATGGTTATGGAAAGTACGGTGCATACTACTATCATCGTCGACACGGGTTAAGTGGCAGAGAAGGTCCCATGGGATATTTGGCAGGTCCCACGGGTTAATTGGGAGAAGGTTCCATCTCCCTCTCAGGATGCAATCTGGTGAAAGATATGTTCCGGTTCATACCAGAAAATACAACCACCTACAACCGGGTCGTTACTATGGTGACATTTTGCTACTGCCTGTATATCCCAGTTGTTAACGAAGACAAATTAATTACAAACAATGTCCGTCAATCGAATGAGATCTTCAGTTATCCTACGTCCTCACCCGAAGCTGCAGATTGTGTGTGTCAGGTATTCGCTAGTATTTGTAAGGATGGGTTTAGATGGTACACGTACGACAGCGGGAAACAGTCATGCGCAAGTCGCTGTAAGATGATGGCATGGCGAGAAAAATGTCCGTTTAGCAGAGGCAAGGACAAGACGTTGAGCACTCTGAGGGGTTAGGTGTGTCTGTAAAATGATTGTCAGTGTTTGTGATAAAGGATTGAGGAACTTACTCCTATTGGAGTAACGATGATGCGTGCCATACTCGCTGTCAGCTACTGAGTTGGCAAGACAGTTGTGTTTTCTAACTGTTGATAGTTGAGGAAGCATGGCCATGGTTTATGTTATCATGGTTTATGTTATCATGGTTGTTATCATGGTTGTTATCATGGTTGTTATCATGGTTGTTATCATGGTTGTTTTTTATTTATTGTTCAATTTGGACTCTTTTCCTAACTAAAATGCAATTGAAATCTGCCTCAAATACCAATATTCCAGCACATATATATGATCTCTCAGTTACCAGTGAGCAGTCTCACCGGCAATGCACATTAGTTTATGGCAGCATATTTAGTCAAACCTTCCTTCTCCCACCCCTCCACCCCATCCGCCTCTCCCACCCTGGCCCGTGCCAAAGTAGAGGACTTTCTGAAACAGGCCACTATAAAGACAACCCTTGTGTTTTGATGCACTCAGTTTGGGAGTCACAGCGTTACACCGCTCAAAGAGCTCGTTATAGAACGTCGGCTTAGTATCACCAACCAACCAACCTAATTCAGTCAAGAGACAAGAGAGAGGGGGAGGGCTTGTGAATCGGTTCTTGTTAAACTCACCTTTAGCAATGTTCTCAATCCACCTTCCCAGAGAAACAAAAGTGTACAACATGAGGGAGGTCTCGAAAAATACCTGCAGAGGAAAAAGAGTTAAATAGTGAAATGTTGAACAAGTGGCAACGAAAACGATGGCTACCATGGTAACCACTGCCTGACTACCAAAGTAAGCACAAGCTAGTTGATATGGTAACCACTAGTTAGTTACCATAGTAACCAATTACTAGTTCCCATGGTAACCACTAGCTAGTAACCATGATAACCACTAACTAGTCAGTATGGTAACCACTAGCTTGTTACCATGGTAACCACCTACCTCTACAGGACCCTTGCTGACAGTTAGAAGATTGTATAGAAGTACAGCTACAGAGTAAATGTAACTTATCAAACCACCTGTAAAAATTGAGTTCAATACTTTCATGTGACATTTGAATAAAATAGGAATTCAGTTGTCACGGCAACTTTTACACAATATGTCTAGTAGCTAAACTCACCTAACGATATGAGAACATCCATATTGGCTGACTTGTGAAGGATGGATTTCCATGCCGTTACGAAAAACTTCCTTCCGCCAATATACTGTGGGGAGAGGGGATGGGGTATTCAGTTTTTTACAAGCTGTGGGATTTACAAGGTGTGGGATGGGATCGTTGTTTGCTGCAGGGGGGGGGGGTAATTTGTGAGATTGGCAGGGAGGGAGGCATTCGACATGGTACTATAAAAGGTGTGGACCATTTAGCTGCTGTTGCTGCAGTGGTATTATATTTGCATGCTAATAGGTTGCCAAGAATGCTAGTATTCAGGTATAATATAGAGGCCTCTCGCTTGTGATACCTGTCCTGGGGTAGCAATCACAAACAATAGGAAAGGTTTCAACATCAGTCCATCAATTATCATTTTCGTCTTCGGTACCACGTACCTGAATAAGGAGGGACATGTCATTATCATGATCATGATTATCATGATTAATGATTATAGATCTACACTATACTACTGTATGATCAGCAGTAGAAAAGGATATATAATATGATGTACCGTTTATTACAAAAGTGTAGATCTGAGAGTATAGAGATGAGGGCTGTACAAAGAAATGTCATAATGGCTACTACACATGGATCCTGTATACTATGTGCGTTGTATAGGAATATATATACCGCGAGTGCACATATCACTCCCGCTGTGCGCGACCATTTGCACGCTGAAATATGCACTGTGCTTCCGCGGGAGCGTGCAGATATAGAGGTAGCGGGATATAAGTGAGAAATGTGTTTTTACACCTTATTCACACACAAACACACAGAATATGACTGACAAGGTACTACACGACACACAGTCTGCCATTTTACACTCACTCTCCCTCTTTCTCTCACTAATTATCCCCTTACACGTTTTGTTGTTTGCTATTTCCAAGAATTCCAATCTCCCTCTCTCGCATCTCTCTCTTTATCTCTCTCTTCTTTTCACTGTTTCAAACTATCAGACCTTCTCTCCCTTGTGTGTAACCGGTGTAGAAGTGTATTTTTGTCTAGTTTTGCTTAGTTTGTACCTTGTTTTGTCACATCTCTCTGTGTGTAATCACCCAAAATTATGATTGTTTTGCTTGTCATGTGTTTTCTCGCGGAATATATACTCAATAACGTCCTGCACGGCATGTGCAAGCGGTCCTATATCGCACTCGTTTCACTCGTGCAATATAGATGTGAAATGCACTCCAGCTCCGCTGTCGTGCATTTCACCTCCATATACGCTCTGCAGTGCAGAGCGTATATGGCGCGCTTGCACTGCGTGCAGAACGTTATGTACTATATATATACCGCGAGTGCACATATCACTCCCGCTGTGCGCGACCATTTGCACGCTGAAATATGCACTGTGCTTCCGCGGGAGCGTGCAGATATAGAGGTAGCGGGATATAAGTGAGAAATGTGTTTTTACACCTTATTCACACAAAAACACACAGAATATGACTGACAAGGTACTACACGACACACAGTCTGCCATTTTACACTCAGTCTCCCTAGCTTTCTCTCACTAATTATCCCCTTACACGTTTTGTTGTTTGCTATTTCCAAGAATTCCAATCTCCCTCTCTCGCATCTCTCTCTTTATCTCTCTCTTCTTTTCACTGTTTCAAACTATCAGACCTTCTCTCCCTTGTGTGTAACCGGTGTAGAAGTGTATTTTTGTCTAGTTTTGCTTAGTTTGTACCTTGTTTTGTCACATCTCTCTGTGTGTAATCACCCAAAATTATGATTGTTTTGCTTGTCATGTGTTTTCTCGCGGAATATATACTCAATAACGTCCTGCACGGCATGTGCAAGCGCTCTATATCGCACTCGTTTCACTCGTGCAATATAGATGTGAAATGCACTCCAGCTCCGCTGTCGTGCATTTCACCTCCATATACGCTCTGCAGTGCAGAGCGTATATGGCGATTCCAGATTCCAATCTCCCTCTCTCGCATCTCTCTCTTTATCTCTCTCTTCTTTTCACACGGTTTCAAACTAATCAGACCTTCTCTCCCTTGTGGTAACCGGTGTAGAAGTGTATTTTGTCTAGTTTTGCTTAGTTTGTACCTTGTTTTGTCACATCATCTCTGTGTGTAATCACCCAAAATTATGATTGTTTGCTTGTCATGTGTTTCTCTCGCGGAATATATACTCAATAACGTCCTGCACGGCATGTGCAAGCGCTCTATATCGCACTCGTTTCACTCGTGCAATATAGATGTGAAATGCACTCCAGCTCCGCTGTCGTGCATTTCACCTCCATATACGCTCTGCAGTGCAGAGCGTATATGGCGCGCTTGCACTGCGTGCAGAACGTTATGTACTATACTAGACCAAAAAACAAAAGAAATTTGTTTGGAAAACCCGTGGCCTTTTGTCGATACTTGACGCTGCGGGAAATGCACCCATAATCTGAGCTACTAGGTATTGCTGTGCCATCTCTCTCTAAGTTCTAACACGTGCATATTCTCTCTCTCACTCTTCCACACGTGTTGCTCTGACGAAGGGTGCAATTCCCGCAGCGTCAAGTATCGACAAAAGGCCACGGGTTTTCCAAACAAATTTCTTTTGTTTTTTGGTCTAGTTTCTCAGGATTTTTGTAAACAGGTATCATAAATATGCAAATAACGGCTAAACGGTGCGAGATACGACTTTTTGTCTGGGGAACGACCCCCCATAAATCGACCATTTTGCGTCGAAATATGTTCATGAAAACTTTATAGGACCAGCTGAAGTGGAAATATTCAGAATATTCATAAAATCATGAATCGGCGCATAAATATGCAAATAACGTCTAAACGGGGCGAGATACGACTTTTTGTCCGGGAGAGGACCCCCCATAGGCCATAAATCGACCATTCTTCGTCGAAATATGTCCATGAAAACGTTTTAAGACCAGCTGAAATGGAAATATTCAGAATATTCATAAAATCATGAATCGGCGCATAATTATGCAAATAACGGCTAAACGATGTGAGATACGACTTTTTGTCTGGGAGACGACCCCCCATAAATCGACCATTCTGCGTCGAAATATGTTCATCAAAACTTTCCAGGACGAGCGAAAGTGGAAATATTCAGAATATGCATTAAATCATGAATCGGCGCATAAATATGCAAATAACGGCTAAACGGTGCGAGATACGACTTTTTGTCTGGGGAACGACCCCCCAGAAATCGACCATTCTGCGTCGAAATATGTCCATGAAAACGTTTTAAGACCAGCTGAAATGGAAATATTCAGAATATTCATAAAATCATGAATCGGCGCATAATTATGCAAATAACGGCTAAACGATGTGAGATACGACTTTTTGTCTGGGGGACGACCCCCCATAAATCGACCATTCTGCGTCGAAATATGTTCATCAAAACTTTCCAGGACGAGCGAAAGTGGAAATATTCAGAATATGCATTAAATCATGAATCAGCGCATAAATATGCAAATAACGGCTAAACGGTGCGAGATACGACTTTTTGTCCGGGGGACGACCCCCCATAAATCGACCATTCTGCGTCGAAATATGTCCATGAAAACGTTAACTAGGACCAGCTGAAGTGGAAATATTCAGAATATTCATAAAATCATGAATCGGCGCATAAATATGCAAATAACGGCTAAACGGTGGGAGATAAAACTTTTTGTCCGGGGGACGACCCCCCATAAATCGACCATTCTGCGTCAAAATATGTCCACGAAAACTTTTTAGGACCAGCTGAAGTGGAAATATTCAGAAAATGCATAAATCATGAATTGGTGCATAAATATGCGAATAACGGCTAAACGGTGCAAGATATGACTTTTTGTCCGGGGAAAGACCCCCCATAAATTGACTATTCTCCGTCTAATGCGACCAATGAAAAGCCGCTATCATAAGTAGAACTTGAGATATTCAGATATGCATATTGTCATAATTATGCGAATATAACTCCTTAACGGTAAAAGTTAGAGAAAATTGTCCCGAGTAAGACCCCCCATAAATCGAATATTTTGCGTCGGTTAGAGCCGTTGATTTCTCTCTAGTATGAGTCATTACCGAGATATTCATAAATTCATACATAAATTATGCATAATTAATGACTTAATGATCTTCAATCAAGATGCCACATACTTTATGACACACAGAATAACTAAAGTAACCTAAGTTTAAAATTTCAGGGCTCTAGCTTTAGCCGTTTTTCCAGGCGAATGTTTGCAAAATGGTCGTGCCTTGTATGTATGTATGTATGTATAGTGTCTACACAGGGTGTGTTTGGGACCCCCCTCGTAACTTTTGAACGAAACGACCGATCAACTTGAAATTTATATCACTAACAGTAATGGTAGAGGTACTTATAACTACAAAATTTCAGCTCGCTAGCTTATCGGGAACATGGTCAAACAGGCGCTCAAAAAGGGCGTTTGTCGCATCCGTATGGTATACTGCACTGGCCCCCAATGGGGGGGGGGGGGGTAAATGAACTTCTCGCGCCGGACTTAATTGTTTCAGAGTCATATTTTGTTATGACTGGGGATATTTTTAATGCTGGGGGCTGTGCCCCCAGACCCCCCTAAGGCCACGGGGCACTTGCCAGTGCAGTGATATCTTGCCTAGCTAGACTGTGTTTCGGTTTCAGCTGCTATAGATCATAGCACTTAGTAGATGCCAATGAGGATAACTACATGTTAACTTACATGATAACCATAGAGGGGACAGTTAACATAAGACAGAGTACAAATGTTAACCTCCAACTGTTTATCGTTTTACGATGCGACAAAGCCTCCTTCTTACTATCCTGAAAATGAAACAACATGTTAACTTTATAATGTATCATAATGTTATTGTTAACATTGTTAGTAGCATGTCTTCATTCCTCAATTCATCTTTGATGTAACTTGTTACAATACTAGGAATTAATTGTGTTTGAATTCATTCACAGTGTGTTACCTTATTAGGGATTTCAACTTGGAATCCAGCATCCCTAATAGCTTTCAGTATCTTTCTCACTCCTATCTGGTTACTATCATACGTTATCTTCCCTGGAAATATATACATTGTGAGATCCTTGCAAGGATCGAAGAAGGATTGGACCGTTCTATTATGTTTCAATAGTTCTATTATTATGTTTCAAGAAGTTCTTTGGCTCCTTCTAGAAGGTCCAATTCTTCGGTAGATTGTTCTAGAAGATGTTTGTTAGTTCTAGAAGATGTTTGTTAGTTCTAGAAGATGTTTGTTAGTTCGTGTGTGGTCTAATTCTCTCTCCTAGGCCAGTCCCATGACAATGTATGTGTATTGCGGGGCCGACTGTCTCTTTCTCTCTCCCTCCCTCTATTTTAAACAGGAAACGAGGGTCTGAACAAGAAACATACTTTTTCCCGCCTGGGTTGTTCGAACAATCAAAAACTGAGCGAGATCTAGGCCCAGATTGAGCATTGCACGTATATAGTATACTGCCCCTCACCGGGTAAGATCTAGGCAGATCCCTCTCTATCCCTCTATCCCTCTCTCTCTCTCTCTCTCTCCAACCTAGACCACCAAAGATGTGGAATGTATGTCGTTATGTTAGTACTACAACTTCGAATGCTTGACACACTACTTGACATGTCTTGAACAGCCACATGAACTTGATCTCTCTCACGGAATGAACCACGGAGGCAATGTGTACGTGTTCCCAGCAAAGGAGCGGATGTTTGTTTTTCTCGCGTGAGAAGTTTGAGAGGAGAGAGAGAGAGAGAGAGAGGGAGTGAGAAAGAGAGAGAGAGAGAGAGAGAGAGAGAGAGAGAGAGAGAGAGAGAGAGAGAGAGAGAGAGAGAGAGAGAGAGAGAGAGAGAGAGAGAGAGAGAGAACGGAAGACATATAGAGAGAGGCTGAGAGTAGATTTATGTGCAATTCATTCCAACGGTCTACCGCAGTCTTTGTGGCATAGAATCGAGAATTTATTCCGCAGAAAGAACCACATGAAAGACAATATATAAACGTGTTGCTTTACATAATTCTCACCTCAAAAAAAGTGGTTATTAGTGATCATTAATTATTGTTAATTACAAAACAATACAGAGTTTTGTAGATACTCCATAGAATCTAAGTTCTCTGTAAAGTTCTCTTTGCTGTACTGACTCCCCAAATGTATACACAGATAATATATATTATTGGTAATTAGTGATAATCAGAAACTATGATAATTGGCTTACCCATTTCAGTGGTCAGTACAACCGATGCCTCTTTTACTCCCTCCAACTCTTTAATAGTTTTCTCAATTGAGTTGGTGCAACTGCTACACGTCATACCCGTTATGTGGACAACTAACTGAAACACATGATGGGGAGTTAATCCACCGTGTAATTTACACTACTGTTCAGCTAATGGTAGGGTCTGGACAAGTGGAGGATAATATATATCATGGATTATTATAATCTCTCCTAAAAAGGGTCAGCCATATTCCAATAATTACCCCCCCCCCCCTCTTGAATCATCATCTCCCGACCTTGGAGAGAGTATCAGAAAACAACTCGAGAGTTGAGTTAACTCCCCATTCTCACCTCAGTACCTCATATTACCTCTCATTCTCACCTCAGTACCTCATATTACCTCATATTACCTCATATTACCAAACCAAACTCACCTCAGTAAACCCTGAGCTCCGTCCATCTTGGATCACATTACAAATGAACCCCATTGCAACAATCTTATCAGCAATTTCTGCTGATTTTATAAGGGTCGGATCATACGATATCTCTCCCTTCTCTCCTACTAAGTTAACCTGAGAGATAACAGTAGGTGTTACCATAGCGACCATTAAGTTACCATTCTACTGATTACCATGGCAACGAAAATGAAATGTGGAAATCATTGAAACACTAACATACCCTGACACATTTGACTCCATCCATTTTGGACACATTAGTTTCGATTGCGTTGACACATGTAGCACAGGACATGCCCTGGATACCAACCAGTAGTTTCTTATCAGTACCCGTGGCGTCAACATGATCCAGTTCTACCTCTACACGGGTATCTTTCCGCTGCAGAGAGGAGAACGGGGTTGGAAATGAAGTTGAGGAGAGGGAAGACGGGGGTTGGGGGAGGAGTGAGAGGGGTATCAAAAGTTAGTACTATGAGTTTGGAGAAATAAAAGTAACAAACAATAATTGTCAAACCCCGGAATAGATGGCATTTCGATAGGGAAGCGTCGGTGTATGTAATTGAAATCTCATCATTCATGCACAGGTTTACAAAGAGCAACATACGATATTATAGTATTTGTGTGACTCAACAAAATCCCATTACAGCAACATACGATATACACAACCCCAATAAATCACGCTAACAAGGTATATACGTTACCTCGTATATTAGACAATTATCAATTCCTTCTAGCTAGAGAGAAACCAGTTAAACACATTTTATATTTACTCTATATTTACTCTACTGATTTAGAGTACTATATTGTGACTCATACCTTTTTATCTTTTTTAGCAGGTTTTTGCCTTGATACCGTCTTGCTTACAATTTCCATGACTTGTTCATAAGTGATTTCCCCAGGATTCGCCTCTAGGACCAAGCAATTGTCACCTGTAAAAAAAAGAGGCACTATAATGTCATTTGTAAAAATTCATGTAACTTGTCATATAAAATGAAGCTAGTGGTGCAGAGGGGGTCCCTTGCTTGTCAAATTTGAGATCTAGAATGGTTGTCAAATTTTACATTTAAGATGACGTAATGGTTGCCAAATTTAACAAGGGGGAGGGTTGGTAATGAAATAACCGCTCAACGCGAGCTATATAGGGGTGACTTGGTAACCAAGGGGGGATATTTAGCGAAAGTATGCTAAATTACATACTTATTTTACTTTTAATAATTAGTAAAATTTACAATTGCACCTAAAACAATTACCTATTGAAACGTCCAAGATGCCAGTGACTGGTGTTAGTAAATCATCGTACTCTCTGTACTTCTTGCTTTTTTCATCCAGTTGTTTCTCTGTCTCTATGTACAATGAAATGGACCGGGATATCCCTGTGAGGAGAGAGAGAGAGGAAACATTGTCAGTTCGGAGACTAAATAACTAATATCATAATGTTCATGATATTACTAAATATATATCGTGTTAGGTACTACACACAGAATAAGTTTCAAAAATTAGTTTATTGGCAGATCATTGTTTGGGGTTGCCATGGTAACTAACCGCTAACGGGGGAGTCGTATTTAGGAAAGCTCTGAAACCCTAGCTCTTCAACAGCCCGGCAAACCGACCACACTGAGAATCCGGGTGTTTGGTGGTATTCAACAACTGCTTCTGCGTTTTGTAATGATACCTGTGAAAATATATGTGTATAATGTCTTGTGACGCCTTGTATAAACAAACAAATTTACAGTTAACACTCTCTGTAACACTTGTACGTCATGATTTGTTTTCATGGCTTCTTCAATTCTTGATTTATTACTGAGTGCCCAATACCTTGACGAAACACATGATATACCTTAATGGATGTTACAGGGGGACACAATTTCGGTAGTTCTTCCTCAATCAATGAAACACAACTCTGACAGGTCATTCCCTCTACATTAACAGTACATCTCCTATCCCCTGCCCCTCCCTGTGGCGCCAGTGGGTCAGCTGATCCAGGCGGGGTGGGGGCAGTGATATTTAGGGGGATCAGGGGAGCGGAGTCGTTCCGTAGTTTACATCTGGATATAAAAAGAGCTCTTTAGTATGTGGAGTTGCTATTAGGGTATAATATTAACGGCAATTCCGTTAGTAAATATCCCATAAGTAGGTCGAGGGAATAGAGAATGATAAATAAATCAAAATCAGTACGAACGGAGCCCGACTGAATTCAACTAACTCAAAAAAGAGCTGATTGGTCAACTTATTGATTCAACTCACGTGAATTTAGTTCCAATCCCATTAATAGTGTCCTCAATAGATTGTGGTGTTACAATGCTGGAATCATGTTTTATAAGACCCTCTCCCGTTGCCAAGGTAACTGTCACACTTAGAACTCCCTCCACACCTCCTACCACTTCCTGTAGAGGAGATTTTGGGTCAAGTTCACCCACAAAGGCAGTAGAAAGCATGCCCTGATCAATATCAGGAACCGACCGAAATAAGTAAACAACCAATCAGAACTCGTTATCTAGGTCACGTGACTGGTGATCAGCCAATCAGGGACCAGTATTTCCTGATTCGGTCGGTTCCTGCCTGATATCAGGATCTCTTTCGTCATGATGGATCAACTCCACAAAAATTTACCGAAATATCAGTAATACCTGTATTTTGTTAACACACCGCCCGCACGTCATCCCGGTGATATCAACAAGGGTAGTGGAGATAACGGCAGCAGATGAGAAAATACCCCGGGTCCGGGATGATTTCACCGCTGTAAACTTGGGTCCTATCTCATTGATCATCTTGATAACAACATCAATATTGAACTCAGGGGAACACACAAAGATACCTCGTTCCTCACGTAACCTGGAGAAATGTGTTGCTATGGTAACAAATTGCAGTTGCTATGGTAACAAATCACAGTTGCTATGGTAGCAAATCACAGTTGCTCTCAGCTATGGTAACAAATTGCAGTTGCTATGGTAACAAATTGCAGTTGATATGGTAGCAAATCACAGTTGCTCTCAGCTATGGTAACAAATCACAGGCCGTGAAGGGGGAGATAAGGTAGAATATACAACGGACGTCTTGAGCATGGTATGACAGCTAAATGCAAGAACCCATTGGAATATAAACTCATGACATGAACTGTCCCTTTACAGTCCTGTAACTCAATATCCTGACAGCAAAACCCGACAGCAAACATCTTATATTGCTACCAAACACTACTACGACACTCACCGTATTTCAAAAAGACTAATCGGTAAACTCTGGAGAGTATCAGTTATCTTTGCAACACATCTCTGACAGGTCATCCCAGTGATCATTACCTCGTGCACGACACCCTGTAATGTCCCCACACATGTTCCTGTAACAGGAGAAGGAGTTTTAGTGAAACACAAGGATTGTTTCTACTTGGGATGGATGTTATATAACGTGGGGTGAGGTAACGTTCCTGGGGATTTGGTCCGCGGTCATTTCCCCACATCCCAAATCATCCCAAATCATCCCAAATCAAGCCTCAGCTACTCAATGACCTTATCAAAGTAAGAAATAAAAGAGTTCCTTACACTAGGGGAGCGTTCTCCCCACCCTTTTTGTTTAAACTATCAGATCATGGAGTGTCTGCTTTTTGCCTTAAACACTCCTCGATGGGTCCAAACAATTTTTAAATCGCGATGTAAAATACCTGCTGGTGAGATGAAAAGGGAGTCTGATGCGACAGTTGCGGTTCCTCCAGAGACTTTCACCAGGCATCCTTCCGATTTAGCTGTGGAGTAATGGTGATTAGTAGTGGTAATCAGTGAATAACTTTAGATTTCTCTTTCCGACTGGACATAATGATAGACAGGTATTTTATTCACTGACTATGCGGCTAATAAACAATCAACCGATCCATATCCGTAGTGAAGATAATGTTAGGGTTAGTAAGTTTGAGTCGCTGTAACTCGTATGGACAAGTCAGGCTATATAGGCATTGGTTTGATAGACTACTAATAAACTAACTCAAATATATAATCTTACCAGTATGTTCAATTTGTTGAAGTTCTGCTTGATCGTTTGAGTAGTAAACATTGACAGTAACATTCATGGTTCAAGCCATTCAAGTCAACATGGCAGCCTATAAACACTTGTTATCTTATAATTTATAAAAGCGGGAAAATGAAAGCTAATGTTGTTTAATGGGTAATTTTATGATCTGAAATTTTAAAACTATAAATACAATAATATTTTAACAGCAATTAATTAAACAGTATATTTTTCCCTCAAAACTGAACAAATAAAATATATGAATTTAAATGAATCTAAATGAATTTTAAAATCTGATGATTACTGAACAACGGTGGCAGTGAATTTCCCGGAAAGGAGTGATCCTATTACACTTAAAATCAACTGAACATCTATGCCCCTTGGTAACACAAACAGTCCCGTTCCTTCACTGTGATTGACAGTGTACGCGAGGGCTGGTGTTGCTTTCACCGCAGCACATATCGCATTTGAGCATCTGAGTGAGGATAGATTTTTTTAAATGTGAAGCAAAATACAAAAAACTACAGAATTACTAGTTAGGCATTAGAACACTTGTTAGGCATTGGTGTCGAGAGGTTTAAAAAGGTTCCAAACCTAAAACAAGTCATTCCAGTGATGGACAATGAGTGTAGAACGCCCGAATTACAGTCAAGTTTCTCTCCTACTGAGGAAGTGAAGTTTCCAGCAGATACAACTCGAACAACACGGTCCTCTGCATGTACAAACTTTGTTTCACTGTGGTTTTCGGCTGCTTCTTGAATTTGCAGGGCATCACATGCGTCGCTTGTGAGGTAAGAGTATACTGAAACTTCCATCCTAACAAATAAAACGTAACTAAGTTAAAAAATGAGATAGGAACAGTCGGAAAATAGCGCATCAGAAGTTTCCGAAACTCGAAAGTCAAAACTGAAAAGTCAAAAATCTCTGGAAAGTCAAAAAAGGAAAACGTTAAAATCTGGGTGCCTTTCATTGCTAACAATTGGTAGTTTTGGCGCGCGCGACGGGTTAGGGCTATCCGTTAGGGTCTGGTTAGGGTTTGGTTTGGGGTTATCGGTTAGGGCTATCGATTCTCTAACTGATACCGTTTAGTTTACTCAAATCGGCCATGTGGTTCCATGGCTATAGCCGTTTGAAAAAAGTCGGTCTAAGTATACTCTTTTGGTAGCGCGCACCTGTAAACAGGCTGCAAGGCACCAAGATTATACAGGGTGTCCCATATATTCTGTGGGTCGGTTGGCGAGCTGTCACGCAAAAACGGTGATAGTTGTGTGAAAACAGACTACGGGAGTGTGCTGGATTAATTCCTTCCTAACTGATGGCTTTGTTTTGAAATTAAATTTCAAAAGTTCATTTTTCATGAATGAACATTCCTGTCATTCATTCGTGAATTCTGAAATATTGTTTACCTTGAGTAAAAAACTTTTCTTTGGCTCGAAATTATCTTTCCAATGAGCACCATAAAAATCAAATTGAAGCACCGGGTCGCATGGCAGGTGAGAAAATGCAAATGCATGATTTTGGCCATTCCTGCGACTTTCAATCAGCTGTATCACCGCTACTTTTTGTTCAATCCTTTTAAAAGTTTGGGTGAACATCGGTGAAGATAAGATCTTTGCTCACAAGAAAAATCAAGGTCAAAACTCAAAGTTCATTTTTCATTTTTGGTAGTTCATTCCACTCATTCAGGAACAAACATCCCTAAAGTGACGAAAAGGTTTGGGTTTTGTTTGGCCCATGTCCTGAAACGACAGAGAGGTGTAAAAACGTGTTTCCGGGCTAGTTAGTGGGTGTCCATGTGATCATTATGATATCTGACATCTTTGCTGAGCCATAATTAAGAGATTTTCTCAAATCAAACATGGGATACGAGTATTCTGCGATTGGTATCGTGCACCAATAACAAGAGATACCATAGCACCTCAGAAATTATGATTAGCTAAATGAAATGAGTTGATTCACGCTTGAAAATGTTCGTTTAGTCCGACTTTACATTGGTTTTAATCTTTTCAATCGTAAATCAACTCATCTCATTTAGCTAATCATAATTTTTGAGGTGCTATGGGATCTCTTGTTATTGGTGCACGATAGCAATCGCAGAATACTCGTATCCCATGTTTGAATTTGAGAAAATCTCTTAATTATGGCTCAGCAAAGGTGTCAGATATCATAATGATCACATGGACACCCACTAACTAGCCCAGAAACACTTTTTTACACCTCTCTGTCGTTTCAGGACATGGGCCAAACAAAACCCAAACCTTTTCGTCACTTTAGGGATGTTTGTTCCTGAATGAGTGGAATGAACTACCAAAAATGAAAAATGAACTTTGAGTTTTGACCTTGATTTTTCTTGTGAGCAAAGATCTTATCTTCACCGATGTTCACCCAAACTTTTAAAAGGATTAAACAAAAAGTAGCGGTGATACAGCTGATTGAAAGTCGCAGGAATGGCCAAAATCATGCATTTGCATTTTCTCACCTGCCATGCGACCCGGTGCTTCAATTTGATTTTATGGTGCTCATTGGAAAGATAATTTCGAGCCAAAGAAAAGTTTTTTACTCAAGGTAAACAATATTTCAGAATTCACGAATGAATGACAGGAATGTCCATTCATGAAAAATGAACTTTTGAAATTTAATTTCAAAACAAAGCCATCAGTTAGGAAGGAATTAATCCAGCACACTCCCGTAGTCTGTTTTCACACAACTATCACCGTTTTTGCGTGACAGCTCGCCAACCGACCCACAGAATATATGGGACACCCTGTATAAAAAACAAAAATTAAGCTTTTTGCAATTTTGAAATTATATCGCGCGGCGTCAGACGGCAACGCGCGCCACGTTCAGTCAGTGAGCGCGTATATTATTTGCGCGCAAATTTTGTACCTTCAGTCAGATGACATTGAAACATCACTTAAATCATAGCATTCATATCAAACCTAGACACATTTCATATTTAATACCGATGTATCACCCCAAAACTAGAAAAAGGTAAAATGAACCATTCCCAGCAGCCCATTTGGCCTTGTCAGCGCCTGCAGACCCCGACTCAGCTCCAATGACTCGTGCGCGTTGACGCGCGTTCCGCCAAAAATGCTTCTGCTTCACTTTCCTCAACCTGATGTCTCCGCGCCCGCCGCTTATAAAACCTGGAGAGTGGTCCAGAAATAGCTGTGTGGGACATGGGACGCGTTGGGTGGCTAAGTGGCAGGAACGCGTTTTATCGTCGTAACTCGTTGTCAGGGGGGTCTGAATTTTCTATTCAGTCTCAGTTGTCATGACAATATGAGAGTTCCTTTTACTTCTTGGGAAGTAGAATTGGGTATGATAGGGAGCATGTTGTCATAGTACCTACTGGCCAGTGATTTCCCATTCTCAAGCACTCAGAGCAATCATAAATTATCACTCCCCTAAATAGTTTCATCCTCATTTCTCACGAATTACAACATCATCCTTATACTTTCTACGGACCGCTAGAGAAACAACACCTAAATTTAACAGGGCCGCTCCACCCCTAAATACACACATAAGGTACACACACGACACACGTGTTAACTCTTGAACGTACTTCCGTGACAAATTTATTCACCCCTGGACCCCTCTTCTTCTTCTCCCTCTCTTTAAATTCACGTGCCTGTTGTTTGACACCGCCTCCGGCACTAGTAGTTTAGGAGGGTGCTAACCGTTCATTTTCGCGCCTTGACCTTTTTCCTTCCTGAGACTCTCTGGGAGAAAGGGAGAGAGAGGAGCTAGTATAGGATACATGGAAAATTCAAAAGTGGGTAAGAAAAGTATAAATTTTAACTTGAGCTGGCTGCAAATGTGTGTAGAAGTTTCCTAATTACACTCTCATTTTCTGGTGACAGCCGCATGACACATTGGGACATCAGTGCCCAATTTCGCCCAAATGGGGGGAGAAGGGTAAATTATGGCACCTTTCAACACTGCTAATACACCACTCAGTACCTTGCTAGAGTATCTCCGGCCCTATTAGCCACCCATGGGGGTACCACTATGTGCTTGCAGTAAGAAGTATTGGTAGTAGGTTGTACTTTGGTATGTAGATACTTATCTGGGTATTCAACAGCTTTGCATGCAGTTTTTTCCTATCTCTGAATTTCTGATTAGGTATCCGGGATCCAGGGGGCTTTAGAAAAACAGTGAGAGAGAGAGAGAGAGAGAGGGAGAGAGAGAGAGAGAGAGAGAGAGAGAGAGAGAGAGAGAGAGAGAGTGAGAGAGAGGTGTAAAATATGTGCAGTCACGTGATATATTTAGCTCAACTCAGTTCAGTGACAGCCAATTTACCTAAATCTGACAGAGAAAGCAGCAGATAGAAGCTGTGTATTCTCGTATGTCAAGAGGAAATAGATCTCCACATATTTCCGGGGAAGCCAGGTAGCGTGTAATGGGAAATTATAATGCCAATGGCAGTTTAAAAAAATCGGAGACCATCTTCTAGTCGAGGGAAACACTTCAAAAACTTGTGTGTGTGGCCCTAATTTAACTGCTTTTCCACGAGAATTAACATGGGAGCTGGGATAGTTTAGTGTTGAAGGGGGGATAGTAAATTAGTATAGGCTGCCTGGTGAGGAAAGAATTAGAGGGTGGTACCCAGTGGGGCGAGGAGTTTACCAGTCGTGATGTATCGCTCTTCAACTCTTGATTTAAATTCTCAATTGATGAAGATAAATTTACGATCTCCTCTTTCAAAGATTTATCAGGGGAGAGACCTCCAAAACCCGCCCATTTTCTATTTTCTTACCAATGTCCAACACCGTTTCTCTCACCGGCTAGTGAGAGAGTCCTATTTACCACACACACACGGAGCAGGCCGTGATGATCAGAGCAGACACGATAAGACTTCTTTTATTCCCCCTCCCTCCGCCTCTATTCATACCCTCCCTCTCTATTCATGTCCTATGTTGTTCTCCCGCCGTTCCGCTCCCGCCAAAATTCCCATCCCCTTCATCATACACCGATGACAGGAGTCACACCGGGGGGGGTCACACAGCGGCGGAAACCATCTAGAACACTGTGGTCTAGTGAAACCATCACCCCCCCCCCCCCCCCCCCCCCCCCCCCCCCCCCCCCGCCATATGCCATGTGAGTTAACAATGGTACATAGAATCATGGTACCTTACAGTGGAGCCGATGTTAAAAAGTATGTTGCAGAATGTAGGGCGGCTGACCTCATAACGGGCCGTCAAAGTGAAAAAGTATAATTCATCATAAAATGAGTGGTTAGAATTAAGTTTTGCACAAATTGAGTAAGAATCATAACTTTACATGGTTGTAAAGTATGGATTTCTTAAACTTTGCGGATATTTCTTTAGCCAGATTCAGTCTTTCCTCGACATGACCTGCAACCTTTACTGACAGGTTGTTCACGTTGACAGATATTTCATATCACCTTCCGACGAGAGAGAGAGAGAGAGAGAGAGAGAGAGAGAGAGAGAGAGAGAGAGAGAGAGAGAGAGAGAGAGAGAGATCTAGATATATAGATCGATAGAGATAGAGCATATCGATCGACTCTGGCTTACGCGCTCGCTAGATCTAGATCATCTTCCCAAATCGGCAAATGATAGATAGATATGATGTTGATAACGATCTATGGATTCATTACTTGTCACCCGGTCTATCAGTTTATCTTCCCCTTGATCATGCACGAGTCCCACTTCGACACCATCCACCGCACCCCCTCTCTCGCTCTATCACTCTATCACTCTATCTCCACTTGTATATCGACATGTATATACCGACTTCTAGAAACTATAGAGACTGAGAGAGGATTGTGCCATGATTTAAAACGTTTTTAAACATAAATCTCATCGATACTATGAAGTTTTATACTTTATAGTTCTATCCCCATAATTGATTGTCGGTGAGCCGATGACTCTTAAAGGAGAACCAGGGATCTTTTATGGCGACAGCAGGTGATTCTTCTTCCTCATCCTTCTGATAAAGGGTGGAATTTTAAAAGGCCAGCCATTCAAAAGAAGAAGGGGGTTGATGGGATGAAATTTAGCATGGTATAATTTGTATCATCTCCCGGGGATTGAGGGGGGGGGGTCACCGCTCACCGCAGAACATTCGTTTATTTGGAAATATTCAGAGGCCAGGTTCGGTTCCCCGATTCCGAAAAATATCTTTTCTTTGAACCTTGGAAGATGGTAATGAGATGGTAGAGTGAGAGCTAGACCAATTCAGCTCTGCACACCTGTTTTCACCAACATATTGTGACATATTTGTGGGGATAGCAAGCATGAATTTGCAAACATTTTACTCTCTCACACTCTCTCACTCTCAGTCTCCCTCTTTCTCTCTCTATCTGCATCAAGCAGAAGTTGACAGATACCCAGCACCCCACCTTTCACATCAGTCAACAAACACCGCAATTCTCTCTGGACGTGTGCCGGACTACCCCGAGGGCCACAAGCACACGACGTCTAATATGATAGAGAGAGAGATAGTGAGAGAGGGAGGGGGAGATAGAACCGTGAGGGAGAGAGGGAGAGAGGGAGTGAGAGAGAGAGAGAGACGGAGATAGAAACGAGAAGATGTATCACGTGACTGGAAACGTGTGCGGTGGAAAGTTCCGATTATCGAGAGAGTAATTGGTGATGGATATCTCGGATAAAGATGACAAAGAGAGAGAGGAAGATTGAAGAAACACAGAGATAGATAGAGGGAGAGGAAGGGCGCGTACGAGAACGACCCTTGGGGTTCCCAAAACCTCCACCACAAAGCTTGGTTTCCGGACTCAAGATCTAAAACCTTCTTACCACAGCTATTTGACCCAATTAGTGTTCAAGCTGGCCCTTGTTAGAAGAAGAGCTCTATGAGGCAAGAGCACAACCACAGCTGTTATTGTATAGCACAGATATATGGTCCGCGATATGTTCCAACACCCCGGTCCCCCAGTCCCCCTCTTTTTCTCACATCACCTCTGCACAGGGACTCTGCACAGGGACTTTAAACAATGATCAATTTCAACCCCGGGACTGGGATTGGAGGGAAATTCAAACGGGTGCTGGCAGTTCGCCTACTTGATCCAGGGAGGGGGGAGAGAGAGAGAGAGAGAGAGAGAGAGAGAGAGAGAGAGAGAGAGAGAGATACTATAAGTGAGAAGGAGGAATAAAGGGTACATGGTATGATACGTGAGGCATGCAATGAGCCAGATTAAACGGTTCATTCCATCATGCAATAAAACAAATGAAACCTCCTCCACCCACGATCCTTTAAACTGTCTCCCGCCGCATCTCACTTTCATTCTCTCTATCTTTCTCTCTCTCTCTCTCTCTCTCTTTCTCTCTCTCTCTCTCTATCTCTCTCTCTCTCTCTATCTTTCTCTCTCTCTTCCTATGTCGGATCATGTCTCTCTCTCTATCATTCTTGTTCATATCCTCCAAGGCAAACATAACCCAAGCTTTATAGCGACTGCAATTCCCACAGACGTTTATCTGAATAGGTATTTCTAATTTCATCTCCAAGGAAATTTCTTTGATCTCATACCATGGCTGCATGACACCTCATACCAGACCGACTGATAATAAGTGGACATTCGACTACTCATTTCCATAATTCATAACTGGCTCGTTGGACTTCCTATACTCAGTAGCTGGCACGACATCATTTTCCTACTACTACTATAAATGGGCTCATGACAATGTATCTGGTATCAGCAGGGTCTAAACTTTGGTGGCAGTTGGTACGTGGTATTCCATTTCACTTCCACTGCCAGTACCTACCGCGGAGCCTGCTAGGACTCGAGTAAATTCCATTTCAGTTCAGTGGCGGTAAATTCAAAACTCACTATTTTTAGTACGATCAGATTAGAAGCTCCCCTCTGCTGTCCTTGAAGTATTCTGGCGGGGGACCCTGGATGAAATGAAATGAAGTGAGAGAGAGAGAGAGAGAGAGAGAGAGAGAGAGAGAGAGAGAGAGAGCGAGAGAGAGAGAGAGAGAGAGAGAGAGAGAGAGAGAGAGAGACGGAAAGAGAGAGAGAGACAGAGAGAGAGAGAGACAGAGAGAGAGACAGAGAGAGAGACAGAGAGAGAGACAGAGAGAGTACGGTATGTAACTGGGGGTTGGGTGGTCCGTTCATTCGACCCACGCGAGTAATTGATTAATGAGGAACGATCTTTCATTTTCCCTCCATTTCTCTCCCATCTGAATCTTCTCTCTCCGGGAGAGTCTCATCCATCCTGATCCCGGCTATCTCAGTTCCAACCAAATGAAACTAATGAACCCATGGGTGTTAGGATGAATTTTTTCAAGTGAGGGGGGCGAAGTCACGTTACCATTACAGCGGTCGGCCAGAGCCCACAAAAATTTTTGTGAGCAAGATTAGTCACCTATTCTACTGTCATTTACCATACATCGGGCGGAGCGCAGCGGAGCCCAGAAAATTTTTAGGGTTTTTTAGCCGAAAAGTCATTATTTCGTCGGCATTTGGGATTGTAGTTGTTGATTGTTGGTGACAGAAGTAGAAGGGCGAACCTGGCAAAAAGTGGGGGGGGGGGGGCGGCCCGCCCCGTCGCCCCCCCCCTATTCCTACAAAACCCTTCCGACAAACCCCTGAATGAACCCCTTCTTTATTGTCCCCAAGAGAATCTAACTGATAAGAATGTGAGCCCTGCTCCAGTTTCAATCCCTCCTCGTACAATCACACTTCTACCACCTGCTCCTCCTACCCCCAACTCCCAGGGGGATTAGGTGAAAGATTGTGCAGTTTAATGATCTCCAACGGTCCATCTCACATGGTGAGGAGACGTGTGATAACAAATTATTTACCGAGTGTCTCTCTTGTTTTTCCTTTTATTTACTTTCTTTATCTATGTTAATTTGTTTGAAAGTTGAGAGTGGTCCCCACCCCAATTAATGATTTCAATAATTAATTTTGCTGTGAAAACGGACAAGTGTGAAAGCTTGGGTTTCCACCAGACAGGGGCTGGCTCAGAATAATAAATCAGATAAGGAGATTAAGAGAGGAAAAATGGATTGGCGGGGGAGGAGGGGGGTTTTTTCCTTCCCCCTACTCCATTAACTCCTTTTCCCCTCCTGTAAACTAGTACGTTCTATGTGACGTCAAAGGGAAAGGGGAGAGAGAGGAAGCGGAGGAGAAAGAGAGGGGAGAAGGAAAAGAGAAGAAGAAGGGGGGGTGGGGGGGAGAGATAAAAAGAGAGGACAAAAAAAAGAGGGAAACCCGAAAGGGGGGAAAAAGCTGGGGTGGGCCCCAAAAGGGGGGGGGCCCGGGGAAAAAAACCCCCCCCAAAGGGGGGAGAAAGAAGACAAAAGAAACGGGAAGAAAACCCCCAAAAGGGAAAAAGGGGGGGAAAAAAGGGGGGGGGGAAAAAAAAAAAAAAACCCGGGGGGAAAAAAACCCGGGGAAAAAAAAAGGGGCCCCCCCCCCCCCTTTTTTTTCCCCCCCCCCGGGGGGGGGGGGGAAAAAAAAGGGGGGGGGCCCCCCCTTTTCCCCCTCCCCCCTTTTCCCTTTCCCTTTTTTTGGGGCCTTTTAATGTTAAATTTTTTTTTAAATTTTTTTCCCCCCCGGCCCCAAAAAAAAACCCCCCAAAACCCACCCCCAACCCCCCAAACCCCTTTTTTTTGGGGAAATTTTTTTTGGGGGGGGGTTTTTAAAAACCGGGGGGGTTTTTTTTGGGCCCGGGGGGGGGGGGGGCAATTTTAGAGAAATATTAAACATGTGTGCTCATAGACAAATTTTATACCTAATTCATTGAAGCACGGGCCCCATAAAACTCCTTTTAAGTCTCCTGAAAATCCCCCCTTTTTTTGTACGTCGATCTAAAACGGAAAAAATGTTCTTGACCCCGCCCTGGGGAAAGTTTAGGGGGGTTTTTCAAAACTACAGTGATTTGTGGGCATTTCCCCCGTTGGGGCACTGGTCCCTCAGATCCTGACTCTCTCTTTTTCTTCTTTATCTCTCCCTTTGGGAATAAACCCCCCCCCATAGTTTAACTCCATTAAAAGGGGTTAAAACCCCCCCCTCTCCATTTTTTTTTTTTATAACCGGGGCCGGGGGGTCGGACCCCCTTTTCCCTTTTCCCCTCTTTTTATTTTCTCTCCCCTCTCTTTTTTAATCACCCCATTAATCCCAATCAAATTTTCAAAACAACCCCGGCCCAGTTGTTTGGTCCGTACAATTCAATATAGTGATCATGTTTCATTATATTTGAATGTTGATAAATAGAGGGCGTGGGGTACCTAAATAGAGGGGTAAATAGAGGGCGTGGAAGTATGTGGGGAGTGGGCCCCCCAAAATTAATGACTCAATCAGGGGGCCCTTTTTGAAATTTTTGGGGGTGTTTCCCTTTTTTGGGGGCGAGAATTTTGTGATAAACCCGAAGTTTCAGGTGAAAACCGAGTAATGAAACTGGGGGATAGAGATGTTTGAAGAAGCTAGAAAGGATGTTCGGTGGAAATGGGAAATATGAACTATGTAGCCGACCGACAGACTATCTTTGCCGGGAAATGTGCGGTTCAAATCTGCCGCCTCTCATGCAGAGACCACCACCTGGGGGGACTACACCAGTTGTACATAACACTTCATTCCGCATGCACCCCTTTCTATATGTTCACTGATCTGAGATCTCTCTCTCTCTCTCTCTCTCTCTCTCTCTGTCTGTCTCTCTCTCTCTCTCTCTCTGTCTGTCTCTCTCTCTCTCTCTCTCTCTCTCTCTCTCTCTCTCTCTCTCTCTCTCTCTCTCTCTCTCTCTCTCTCTCTTTCTTTCTCTCCCTCTCTCCGTCTAACATGCACCAAAGAAAGGGTGTGTGGGGGCAGGTCGGAAATTGGATAGAAGTTCCCCATGCTCCTACATGATGAAGGAATCATGCAACACGGATTACACACTGCATTACCACTACACTACATGTAGTAGAAGTTAGAAAACTGCACTTTTCTACTACATGTCGGTCTTGGTCGACTATTGGGAATCGGTATATAATTGATCGACGGGTATGTAGATCCTGCAGCTGGTAGTGGCACACTAGAACCATTTGAATCTGAGTTCTCTTTCCAATTCAATCAAGATTGGAACTGCAGAAAAGAAGGGAGATAGTTTCGATTAATTGGTATCCAGCTATGTCATTACATTGCACTTTCCAATTAGTTAGGTATAATGAGATGATTGGTACAATAAGGGTCCCTCTCTCCATCTCTCTTCCATTCTCTCTCCTAAAAAATCCCTCCAGTTTTCTGGTGAATCACATTTCAGTACGGAGGAGATAGATAAAACGGAGAAGATAGATAGAAAACTGGGAGCAGGGAGTGTGGTGTAAATTTAGGGCACTACCACCCTACTTCGTGTAGATCCAGGCTCTCCTATAACAATCCGGCTGACAGTTGACACATTTTTTCTCTACATCTGGATTTAGCTTCACCCCCTGATTGGTTGTATCAGGTCACGTGACTGATTTCCAGGCCTCTGATTGGTCAATGAGGGCACTATAACAAGCCTGTTGACAACTCGATAGATATACACACTGGTATGTGTTGATGGAAAGCCAGGGGGAGCTTGTACAGTGCAGTATGAATGAGACGTGTGAAGTCTGATTTGGCAACACAAACTGCAGATTCTACTGTATGGCGGCGCCATACCCCATTTGATTCTCAGTGCGCTCAGATGGGTCGCGGCGCCAGACAGAGATTCTACAGAGAACAGTCTAGAAATAGGCCGAGAGGGAGGACCTCTTCGATCGAATGGATGATTAAGAGGGTGATCTGTATTAGTTGCTCTATAATTTCTGCACTGTTTAGAGTCGGTATCATTTCCAGATTGTAGACCTGTTGAATCCACTATCATGACTATGTCCTGGGAGTGGGAAACCACCATAATATGGGAAACCACTGTGAGAATTTGGAAGACTTTCCCAGTCCCCGGACCATCAAATACTATCTCCGGCCATTATTCATTCAAATAATGAATCCCCCGAATATTACTTTTCTCACATTTTTCCTTTGTGACACTTTGTTACATCGGACTACCTGTCTCCTAGAACAGGATGGCCCTTGCTACTACTACACAAAACAAGTGGGCCCATGGCTCATATTGGTCTCATAAATATTATATTAGTATGACTCATTTTTCTTTCATATGCGTGTGGTGTTTTTCGTGTCGTGGCCTCATGAGATGATTGTTGAATGGGGGGGGGGGGGGGGAGGCTATAACAGCTGCAGCTGGTAACACCGAGCTACCATTTTAGCACAATCCCTCTAAAACTAGCTCCCCATATAATGACACCTCAGTCATGCACATTGTGCCCTCAGGGGCATAACACCACAGGTGCTCCTTTATTAAAACATCTTGTGCTCCTTCATAAAATAAACCAATGAAAATGCTCTGAGATGGTCACGTGATTTATTTGACCAATGGCGCTGTGTGTTAACGAAGACGATTGTAGCGGTAGTGTGTTAATTAGAACTAATGGACTAGTCATTAATCTTAAGAAAATGACCCAGAATGGAATTGGAAACTGTAGAGCGCCAATATTTTTATTCCAGATTTCAGGAGTCGAGTTTTTTGAGGTGAATTATGGAAGGAAATTATGCACTTAGTGCCATCATTTCACATTTGAAACAACCCTTTATGATTTTCATAATGAGAACCTCACCATCTGAATACCTTCCTCTTTTGGCTCTCTATGCTTTTCTCTCATCGTGCTCTCTCTAGCTCTCTACTTCTCTCGTCTACTCTCTCTCTCTAGCCTCTCTACTCTCTCTCCTCGCTCTCTCGTCTCTCTATCTCTCTCTCTCTCTCTCTCTCTCTCTCTCTCTCTCTCTCTCTCTCTCTCTCTCTCTCTCTCTCTCTCTCTCTCTCTCCCTCCTAAAATTTACACTGCATCTAATCATATGATTGGAACATTTAGCATAACTTCTTAGGGGTATCACCGCTAATCGCTTAATTGCCCTGTTACAGAAAGTGAGAAGGATAGGGATTAGGGGTGCCTAATTGACCTCTAACCATTCAGAGGCAAAGTACCATTATTGCTTACCGCCTTCTCACATTCTCTATCTGGAGAAGTGAGAAATAAAGACATTGAAGAACATTAAAGAGGTAAAGACATTGAATGGGTGTCAAATAGAATAATAGTGGCTCTGCAATACAAGGAGATTGACATGAAGTGGGGGAGGGAGAAAAAGTTGAAGAAAATGGAAAACTTATGCCCAATTTTAGACTGATATCTTTTAATCCGCTGGAGGCAATGGAGATATTGTTAGGATTGGGGCGACACCTCTTCCTGGTATTATAATAGTGTGGTGTCCTAATGCTTGGATCCATCGCATCCTATTCTCGCTCCGCGAATAATAGGATCCCGGCCCGTTGAGAGCAAGAACTCACGTGCGCGCGAAATAAAGCACGTTTTCAACAAATCGCGCGTGATAGACCGTTTTTGGAGACCTTTTTAGCTGACCTAGCACTACTCAAACGTCAATTATGGCCTCATTTCGCATCGTGATGAATCGGCGGGTATTTTCCCATACTCACAAGGCCATGACGATTCCCCCAGTACCCGCAGATTGTCCCAGGACCGAGTAGGAGCTTGCAGCCAGGTCTTTAAAGAATTGCTCATGTTTAGTGTCAATTTTGACCCACTATTCCTCAAATGCTAAAACTAGAGACAATTATCTGCCAGGAGCAACAAACGAGATGCAAATCGGTTCAGTAGTTCCTTGCAGCCAGGTCTTTGAAAAAGTTTGCTCTAAAATCAATAACGCGCCGGAGGCCTAGATGTGAGATCGATCTCGGTCGCTGCGCGACCTCGATCTCACTCAGGCATCAATGTGGCCAATCCTAATGCCATTTGCAAACCCACCAAACTGCTGGGATATAGATCCTAAAAACACGTGACGGAAAATAGAGAGATCTGATTGGCTGATGGGGGTCACGTGATCAGTTTGGATGGTTGTGATTGGTCGAAAATGTAATGGCAGCTCCTCCCACCCATGAACCAACAGCGGAAATTGTGCAGTGTATATGTAAATGAAGTATGAACGTTTGTAGACTGGCGCGTTATCAAGTTGGCTGTTCCCAGCGCGAGCTGGGGACAGCCAACTGGAGTTTAATCGCCCGGCAGGGCGATTAAACTGGTTTAAATCCCGACGCCGATCCCGAGGCGCCAGCCGAGGGTGAGGGGGAGGTGATTTAAACCTATAACGCGATAGGCTAACAAACGTTCATATTTTATGAAACCCGATAGTAATTACACACAAATAAGAGACACAACACAAGGTGAAACACACTAGGACTGCTGGCAATTAGTCAACAGACACCGTGAAAATGTGTGTAGACTTAGTGTCTACTGTTCCTAACATGTTTGAGAAAGAGAGAGAAAGATTAGGGGCAATACACACTGTCAGAGGTAGTGAACAGTAAAAGAGACAATGAGAGAGAGAAATGAATGGAATGTGATTCTTTTCACTCCTTATGAGAGAGATAACATTGAAACGTGTTGCAGACATGTTTCCCCTTTCTTTTGTTGACAGAACTGTGTGTTTACACACATTTTCAATACTTAGAATTTTACACGCATGTTATTCAAATGAAGAGAAATGCGTGAAAAAGAGAGCGGGACTGTTAAACAGCGAGCAGGGTGTTAAATCTCCCAGCTAGCAGTTATCATGAGCGCGCAAAATGTCCAAACGACTGTTAAATCGGCTATCGGGTTTCATAGATGGGTGACAAGTGGGCTTCGATCAGCTGCATTGGTGGTAGAATGAGAGAGAGAGGGAGAGAGAGAGTGAGAGAGAGATAGAGAGTGATAGAGAGAGGGGAGAGAGATATTGGGAGATAGTAGAGAAAGTCTGTGTTATGGATAGAGTCGACTGCAGGAGAGAGAGGAGCTGCCATGGGACCGATAAATAGACGGATAGTGGTGAGAAGGAGAGAGTGAGAAAAGTCTGTGGAAGGTATTAGTAAAGAGGGGTAGTGTGAAGGTACGTGTGTCATAGTGACCTGTCTATGAAAATTTCCCTAAACACACTCACTACCGCGGCATCATACTATACCGCAGCGGGAGAACTAAAGTTACACTGTGTGTGGCTGGTGGGCGGTGGCAGTTTGGAGAGGACTGAGGGTGATTTTGAATCGGTAGACAATGATATATCGAGAGACTTGACGGGGCTTTAAAACTTGAATCATTATCTGTCTCCACGTGAAGAACCAACCCATTTAGCTCGTTCCCAAGTGTTCCATATGACAGCCCAATCTCTCTCTGAGTCTGAAAGATGCAACTTTCTCTTCCCTCACTCTCTCTCTCTCTCTCTCTCTCTCTCTCTCTCTCTCCTTCTCTCTTCTTCGCTCTCCACCTTGGTACGTGTGAGCATGTGCCACATGCGAGCAGAGCATCTTTACTCACGTGCAGATATGAAACCGTGGACCGATGAAGAGAGACAGAGATAGACAGGGAGAAAGATTTATAGAGAAATGGCGAGATAGATAAAGAGAGATATACAGGGATAGATATCATATTTGAGAAAAAAGGAGGTACAAGGAATGGGATATAGAGAGAATGACAGAGAGCAACTATTTTGTGATTGTGCCCTCAGGGGCTGAATGCTGCAGGTGCTGCACGGGGGATGAATATATTGTCCTGAATGTTGCAGGGAATGTGATTACAACAAGCTTGTGCCGTGAATCAAGAATAATAGTTAGGAGAGGAAGTTAGAGAAGAAACGGAGAATGCTTGGGGCTGAACGGGCAGGTTTTAGGGGGAGAGAGTTATCACAGTTAACCATTGAGGCAAAACTGGTTGAAAACAGCTAGTTATCTAACTAATTGACTATGTATTTAACTAGTTAACTCACATGTTTTATATATGATGTGCTGGTAATCAGTGCTTTCTTGTGCTCAACAGGAACTGTGCTTTGAAGGCTCGGTAAATACTTCCTGAAAAATATAAAACAATGTTTGAATGATGGTTGGGAAGATAAATTTATACATTTTGTACACAACAAAACATTAACACACCCCAATCTGACTTGTTGAGTTACTCAACAAAATCTAACACAAGCATTAAAACACCCCATCTTACAATAACAGGATCTCATTGACTTCCTGCGTCAAGCCCATCTTAAATCTTCGCCCTGAAATTGTTCCCCTTTTCCATAGAATTGATATGACTACAACATGTAATTACCTATATCACACAAGATCACATAGTCCAAACATCACTTTCAATATACTCCCAGGGTACTACGAAGGGTACCGCATCACTGGGATAACTCCCGTCCACCGTTTGAAACTCACACAAGAGTGGGTTGCCAGAGTATGCAAACTTCTGGAGTGCTTCCAACATATCCTGGGTTAAATCCGGGTACTTGGCTGATAGTTCCGTGGTCTCGCCCGGGTCAGATGTGATATTGTAAAGTTGGAGGATTGAGGAATCCATTGAGTCCTCGTTCAGAGGGTAATACCTTCCTGTAACACAAGTAGCAGACTCGTCATTTTGATTACCAACTAGGAGCTTCATATGGCCCCTGATATACCCGCCAACCCTTTTAACAGGGTCTACATTTAGGAAGACATCATTTCTCTGGCAGGTTGTTGAGGATGATGTCAGCAGGGGAGACTGGTCGATTCCATCAATACCCTCAGTTGGTAGGATCCCCGTTCTACTATAGTAGGTCTCCCATCCACCACTCAGTGCAATAAGAGTGGGGTACCAATCTGAGACGTGGAAGAGACATGATGTTGAGGTGCCCGCTGGAATTAGCGACGGGTTGGCGCTGTACACAAACGATGGAGTCCGTACCCCGCCCTCCCACAAAGTGTTCTTGTTCCCTGCTAGGATACCATTTGAGTGGTAACTGCCGCTTGGTGCCCCGTTATCACTGGCATAAATCATGATAGTGTTCTCCCAAAGGCCCTTTTCTTGAAGCCTCCCGATAACTTTCTTCATCACATCCTCTCCAGCGTTTAACATGGCCTGCATGGTGCAACGTTCAGAGGTGGTAGTGCAGTTGGAGCCGTAATACTCAGTGGGAGCGAAATAGGGGGAGTGGACGGATTGTTGCGTGATGTAGAGGAGAAGGGGGTCGGAGGGATCGTGGTCGTCAATAATGCTCATGGCCTTATTAGCATACACCTGTAAATGAGGAGATAGGATGAATTGGAATAAAAATCAAGAAGATCCATGACAGGATTATCGGTTGTGTATCGGGTTATATCAACTTACATAGTTGGAATAAGTTCCATACAGTTCCGTCATCTCTCTGAGATCCTCAGTCTGTCCCCCCTTACACTCATAGAAATCATAGTCACTCCCTACTTCATGGGTTATATAGCCTTCTGAGCCACTGAAATACCTGGAGGGAATGGGTTGTAACTATCGTAAGATATGTTGTCAGGCACTGACTGTACATCGCGCATCCCGCAAGTACTCTTCGGTCTTATATGAGACAAAAGATATGAGACAAAAGATATGAGACAAAAGATATGAGACAAAAGATATGTAGAACGTGGAGATAGATAAAGGGTCATTATGATCGTTTTGCAAGTCCAGGATCTGCTTTTGACCAACGAGGTCTCTCTCTCTCTCCCACCCAACGGGATACTCAATCAACACCAATACACAGATTCAACTCACCCCACAGCTGTATCAAATCCCCGGTAACACGGTGTACACTTCCACGATGCGTACCCTAAATGCCACTTTCCAATTTGGTGAGTTTTGTAACCGTTCGCCTTGAGGACGGATGGCCACAGCACAAGATCATCGTTCAGACACTCGTTAGTGTTGGGCTGGAACACGTCGTGTTGGATACCCAAATTGATGGGGTTTCGACCTGTGTTTGATAATTTAGAGGTTCTAATTGTGGAGAAACAAAACTTTGTTCAATGATATGAGAGCATTATAGAGCCAAGTGGAGCAATTTTACCCTATTTATTTAGGTCAAAAAGCCGGCTAACCAAAGTCATAACTACAAATAAAACCTGCAATTATTAATCATTATAAATAATATATGTATTCACCTGACATGATAGCGCCTCTGGTAGGTGTACACAGCCAGGCAGTGTAGTGCCGCTCCAGAACCCGGCCTTGCTTGGCGAAACCATCCAGGAGGGGAGTTTGTACGTCAGTTGGTCCTATGTAACTCACATCACCGTAACCTGGGAGGTAATAAAGGGTACAAACTTGTTGAGTTGGTGAACGCAATAAGTAAACACAAGGTCTTATTAGGGTTTGAGTCAGAGATTTTCTAACCGAAATCAGATGCAGGATTCTGAGCTGTCTAAGTATGTAGTAGATACCCGACCTTTATTTTGGGTCAGATAAGAATATCTCCTGTTGAATAAAGAGAGAGTTTTCAACCGTTACCTTGATCATCCCAGAGGAAGAAAACAATGTTGGGTTTGCTTGATGCTGCAGTTGCACCCGCAATGAGAAGAAGAAGAAGCGATAGTTGGAATAGCACTCCCAATCTCACCACATATCCCCTCATCGTGGTTGCAGAACTCAGGAAACTGGTCTTCTTGTCTCGGTGTCTTTTGTAGGAATACTAGGTGAGGAAGGGTTTTCTAAAAGTGTCACAACCAAACCGGAGCAAAAACCGGAGTTAAAACAAGACCTAACAATTGATACAGCGAGAATGTAGTGAACATCATCACTTTTTCATGGTTAAATATTGAAAGAAAAATGAGGGAAAAGCTTTATCTTGAGCTCGCCCACGCCTAGACAGACTTCATCTGAACTAGAAGTGAACGCAGACAGTACTACACGCAGTGGCACACATCTTCTCATTATTCGCTTGTTGCGCCGATGATTAGGCTCACTTGAAAAAGCGCAACGTCCTCTTTCCAATGAGCCCAAGATAATGCAAAATGGTCAAGAAATGGACGAGTTACGGTTAAAAACGTTCAAAAAAGTGTATGTGTGCTAGTAATACTAACAGTAGACTACTATAAGTTGTCTGGTTAGACTGTAAAGGAAGGGTTAGAGCATAACAAACTATAAGCAGTGTGTAAGTTTAGTTCTTTCTAGTGATAGAATGTGTAAGCTTCTGTCACTATACTAGCTAGCTTACACAAATAGACATCATCTAGTAATAATATCTTCAGTGGTAAAGTCACACACCAAATTTAGACGTTTTTAGCCATAACTCAGCCTTCATGTCCTAGTGAAGCAATGAACTACTGGGAAAGACTATAGTCCACCTCGATCTATACTCCCTTCAAAGGAGAAGAGAGAGATTTGAAATAATCGCAATGTGGAAGATCCATGTCGGACTAACCCGGGTTAGTCCTTTTGGGGGAAAGGAATTGGTCGGAAGAAAATATAATTTGAATCTAAAGTTAATCATTTATACATTTCAAAAAAAGCCAGATCAAAAAAAAGCCAGATCAAAAAAAGCCAAAAAAAGCCAGATCAAAAAAAGCCAGATCAATCCCGGATTTCAGGGCGGGTTTGGCTTTTTTTGGCCTTGGCCCCCCCCTTTATACATTTCATTTTACCTGAAATAGGGATACTGGCAGGACTGGGTACGTGATTCCTGGATAGTTCGGAAAGTTAAACGATGCTGAAGGACATCTCCAGCTCTGTAGGACTCCGACTAGGAACATTTCCAGCGCATATTTCTCTCTCTCTCTCTCTACCGTTCTATCATCCTCTAGTCTCTGAAATCACAAGCATAATCCAATTTGAATAACTGGCAATATCCAGAATGTCACGTTTTATCATTATGATTTTATTAGCCAAGAAGAGTCCGAGCTATCAATCTGCTGCCTTGACAACAACTACAAGCATGCTTCACCTTGTTGAGTCGGATTCACCATATTGTGTGATCGGTGGATTGAAGTGATGAGAGGACAACCATAGGGAATTAATGTTTGATGAGTGTATGGAGCTTGCTGAATGCAGGGTGTCACTATGGTTACGTGAAGATGCTGGGGAGGCGGTAAGTGTGATTGTTAAAATCTGAGTTGTCAGGTAATGATTAGTGATCATTACCGGAGATTTCAACTTTTAAAACACGCTTACCGCCCCTCTGATTCCTGACAAATTCCGGGCAGAATCCTGATAGCCAGTATCATAATAGCATTTCTCCCCTCCATTTCTATATGATAGCTCATTCCCTGCCGCTCTTCATCTCTCCCTCTCTCCCTCTCTACCTCCCCCTAGTACTCATCTCCCTAACTGCACCCATCGGACGCTTCAGACCAGCTACTCAGGGAAAGGAATAGTAAAAACTATTCGATAGAGCGGCCCAAGAAAGGGAATACTTTGGAGTGGCGATGACGGCGGCCCGGGCACTAGGACCGTCCAGACTACTACTCATCGTCCGGCCAGCCAACTGACTGGCCTTGAAGAAAGAGAGAAATAGGAGAGGAGTAGGAGAGAAGTACTGGGTGCCTACTGTCTTTCGTAAAAGGCGGGGTGACGTCCTGAAAGGGGTGGGAGTTCGAAAGAAGAGGGGCTGAATCCTAACGAACTCCACTCCTTTCTCTCCCTTTTAGCAGCTCCATTCTTCTTCTCAACTCACTCCCTCTCTCACTCACTCCTTGTTCTTTCCTTGTTCTCTCTCTGGCCTCTTTCTATCATATTCTCTCCCTACCTGGAGAATCCAATCCCACTCATTTGCTACCTGGGTGATCATGAGATTCGGAATCTCACTCCTCCAGCTCCCCCTCCCATAATCTCATTCCAGGAGATCCAAGGTATTCTCACCTTTCTCAGCTCCTCTCTCTCTCTCTCTCTCTCTCCCCCCACACATAATATCACGCACAGACCGCCATCTCTCCTGCAGGAATTACACGCACAAATAGATGTCCTATGAGGGCCACTCGCGGTACTGAGCTGGCGGTCACTGTAAGGCCGGGTCCAGACGAGTGGTAGGTAGCTACTATGGTAGGCTACCATGGTAAGCTACCATAGTAGCTGGGAACTGTCCAGACGAGTGGTAGCAAAGCTACTATGGTAGGCTAGCTACCACTCGTCTGGCCACCCTCTGACACATCTACCATGATACTTCTGTAATCATCGGGGTATCAAATGTCTTATGCCCCACAGTAAGATGTGATAACAAGTTACTATGGTAGGCGGTCAGAGGGTGAACAGACGAGTGACCACCTACTATAGTAGCCTACCATGGTAAGCTACTATAGTAGGCGGTTATACCTCGACCTATAACCGCCTACCATAGTAGCTTATGGTAGATATAGGTGTACAGACGAGTGGTAGCTGTGGTAGATATCTACTATAGTAGCCTACCATAGTAGCTACCTACTACTCGTCTGGACCCGGTCTAACTCTGAACTAACCTTTTCTCTATCTCTCACTCTCTCTCTCCCTCTCTCTCTCACTCTCTCTCCCCCTCTCTCCCCTCTCTCTTACTATCCCTCCCTCTCTCAATCAAAGTACGGTAATAGCTGGGAACTCTGCAGATGGTGGAAAGCAGCTGTTGTGTGAGGTGTAAAAAAGTGAGAGAATGATGATTAGACAGGGAGAGAGAAAGAGAGAGAATGTTAAAGATAGCAGAGGAGAGATATTTCTAAAAATAGCCCGCTGCAGAATTTGAATCTCCCGCGGTTACTTGATGCCCCATTTCGCTGCATCTCAGATCGATCTCAAGTAGGATCCGATTACTGCTCCACTCAGCGCCAGACTCGGCAGGAGAGAGATATGGATGATAATTGGAGAAGGAAGGGAGAATGAGAGATGGAAATTAAGGGAGAGAATGAGTAATGATACCCCACTCTGAGTGATACCCCCGGGTTTATGAATGATTTTGAATGGAATTCGTGACAAATATATATGCAAAACAAACAGAACTGACGGACGATCAAACAGGAAAGCGACGACTTATTTTAGGACGAGGTAGCAGCTTAATGATAATGAAAGGAAACTAGGACATACAGGTACAGACAGAGAGACCGACAGACATACAGAAGTACAGGGAGACAGACAGACAGACATATAGATAGAAATGACAGATAGACAGACAGAGAGTCAGATAGATAGACAGAAAGATAAAGACAGACAGAAAGACAGACAGACAGAAAGACAGCCAGAGACAGACAGACAGATCACAGGCAATGAGACATGAACAAATAAACAAACAAACAAACAAACAAACAAACAAACAAACAAACAAACAAACAAACAAACAAACAAACCAACAAACAAACAAACAAACACACAAACAAACAAACAAACAAACATACAAACAAACAAACCAACAACTCACACGTTAGAAGCGAGTTTGGTGCTGATTCAAGCTTGCTTGTTGTGTCCTCCGACACGCTCTCTTATGCTTGTCAGAGTTTCTCAGCCCCTCTCTCCGTCACCATAAGCATCTGACGATAACCGTTAGAGGAGGGAGCGTCAGATTCTGAGTCCCTGAAATAGAGATTTGGATAGAATGGGCCGGTTTTCAGTCACTGTTCATGTCTTGTCTGCTTGTCTGTCTGTCCGTATTATATATGCATGTCTCTCTATCTCTTGGAAGATTCGAAATTGCCGCCGCCCACTGCTGCACTGTGTAATTACAAGTGACCAAGCACACACATACGGCGAATACAATTCCTAATATACCAGGAGCTGCAGCTGTTTTGCTGATAAAAACCGTGTCAGGTTCAATCCGATAACAGGAAGAGGGAAAACCAGATGTGTAACCTCCCCCTCTCTCTCTCCGTGAATTTAATATTCCCGACCACAGTTGTTGACCAACATGACCACAGGCTGGTGAAGTTTCACAACGATTTGGAATCAAATCAGGAACCGACCGAATCAGGAAATACTGTTCCCTGATTGGCTGATAACCAGTCACGTGACCTTAATAACGAATTCTGATTGGTTCTTTACTTGTTTCGGTCGGTTCCTGAATCAAATATTCCATCGATCAAGAATCAGAACTCGCCATCCCACCACCCAATTTCATGTTCAGAGAGAGGGTTTTTCCTTTTTCCTGTTTACCGAGAAGTCAAAATTGAAAAACAAGTTGTTTTGTTGCATCAAATAGTGTTTAATTCTACAGAGATATGAGACAAGGAAATGGTTGTTCAGATGAACAGAGATCACACACACGGCATCACATCTTCAGGGGGAAATAATTCAGAAATGTAATCGGTCCAGGGTAGGGAAGGCTGACACACTTCATTCAATCACACTTCTCTCACACACACAATCACACTTCATTCAATCACACTTTTCTCACACACAGAGCGTTCTTGCCGAAACTCACTAATAAGGAGTCTATAGTATGGGATACTGATTACTGACTCCCACTCTACAGGAGAGTGAGAGGAACAGGGGAGGATGAAAATCACTCAATCACACCAAGATATATCACACCCACTCACACCGGAGGATGCTTGAATCATCACACCAGGGAGGGAGGAGAGGTCGGTGGAATGTGTGTTGGGGTAACAAATGTGGCGGGGGGGGGGGGGATGAGATGGTGGTGTGTTATAGTGGGAAACTAAACCTAGAGATATATACCTCGAGACCAAAATATTAAGTTAATCTAAGGGGATTTTTACTTGAAGTCAGTCAAGGAAAAAAGTTTACTTAAAGTGATGAAAAGGGAGAGGAAATGAGAGAGAGAGATAACTCTTTCACAATTTCCCAAAAATCTCCAAAATCCCAAATAATTGGAGATTTGATAGCGTCTCAAAAAGGCCGCGTATCATAATTATACCGTTATTTCAAGTCATACAAAGCAGGTCCACCTTTTTTGGGGCCACTCTGTACTTGATGCTTACACCTAAATCGAGAATTCACACGCAATATATACAGAAAAAACAAAGCACTTAAAAACTCGAAGCTATTCTATAGATAGGAGGGGGAAAAGAGTCCAGTCAGATATAATTTCACAGCTACGTCACTTAATTAACTACCTAGATGTTCCTACTAAATATCATAATTATCACTTTTACTGTAGTAGATCGGAGGGAAATTATCATGGCCAGTTAAATATTAATCTTGTTCGATGTAAGCGTGGTTACCCAAAGTACCCTCATTGAAAAACAACTCGGGGTTGGGGGACCAGCTCAGAAAAAAAACTTCTGGGTGAAAATGAGGTGAAGTTGGGGGAGAAAACGGGGCAATATATGATCATCAAATAGCACATATTTATACACTAAACGTGTATATATATATAATTATAATACTGACACACAGGAGAAAACAACAGAGTCCGGATATGTTAATTAGTTACTCGATCACTTGGGATCTTTGCTACACAACATCATCAAAACATCACATCATGACGTCACACCAGTGATGACGTCATCATAATGATGATTGATGATGTGTGGGTATATTCATCTGGCACTAAGCCAAATGTGGGGTGTTGGATGGAGGAGAGTTAGTGTTGGGAGGAGGAAGGTAGTCGGGCGATGGGCGTCGTTTCCAAGATACTCATGTACCGGGCATCTCCTGTACTGCTGACCAAGGTCCATTATTATCAGTGTTGTTCACAGCTACATCAGCTTTGTACATGTTCAGCAAGTGTCCCATACACTCTCGGATATCAGCGGCAGAGTACCGTGTGTAGTGGGCTAGGGTTGGTGTCTGGGGGAGGAGAGAGGAGGGTTAGCGAGGTATATCATGGGGGTGTTGGGGTTAGAGAAAGGGTCATTCAGGAGAGGGGGTAGGGAGATCATGTAGAGATAAACGGTGGGTGAGAGAATATTGTGTGATTGTCTCTAATCATCAGGTAAATTAGAGTTGAATGGGACGAGACGGAACGGTGCGGTTTAATCAGCGAAGTGATTTGCGTAGTCAGAGATCGACCCAGATGCGGTGCAAATCGAGTAATTGGATGTTGCCAGAGTTATTACCAAATACGGAAAACCATTATTCCCATATATGGTATGATTGTAAGCACCGCACATGAGAGGGGGAGAGTATAGCTCTAATTCTGCTAATGAGGGACCTATTGTATTGGAGAGGGAGAGATAGTGAGGGAGAGATCTTTCTTCTCAAAGACGAACGACCGTATAGTGAGACAACTGAATTCTGTGTGAGGGCGGCTACTCGGTGTGTGTGTGTGTGGGAGTGGAATTCGAGCTTTTGTGAGCTGAGCGGAGGGTAGAAAATGGTAGGACAATGGTAGGATAATTTGAATCTCGGGGAGAGTGATGGACAGAGGGAGGGAGAAAAGAAAGATAGAATTGAAGAACTTACCCAAAGGGGCTCAGAAGGCCGAAGGTGGGCACGGGCAAGTCCAATAGCTGAGGCGGTCAGGAGGGAGGGAGCAAATCGGAGGAATTCCTCGCCCTTCACGTAGGCTCGATCAACCAAGTACTGAAGAAAAGAAGTTGGTTAGAAAGGTGGGATAAACTTGGGGTAAGAACAGTGTATGTAGGTAATGTATGCGGCAATTATGAAAATAATTTTATCTAGAAACTCACCATCATAAAATATTTCTCTCGGCAGTCTCCGTCAGAAGCTTTGAGGAACCGATCACAGAATGAAGTTGGTACAGTGGAGTTGACCTCAAATGCAAGTTTACTGAGAACCAGTCGCTCCATTTTCAACAGCTGAGAGGGAGAAGATTAGGGTCAGAAATTAGAATATGAAACACATATATATTGTCGTCAAAAGTAAGAAAAAAAATCTCTTTAAATAATAAATCTCGAAAACCCGAGAGATATATCTCTTATTACCTGTTCTTTGCTAAAGGTGTTCTCTGTCAGACTACAGAGATACGCAGCAAATGCATGGCCATCGACATCAAAATCTGCCTCCCCCATAGAATCAACTTTCTTCGCAATGTAAAGACAGGCAATGGCTAGGAGCTGGAGTCGTCGTAACTTGAACTGGATCTTGGAGAGGAATCGGTCCAGATATGATACAGCAAGTTGGAAGACAGTTTGGTTGAGTGATCTGATGCCGAGACACACCTGTGGAAGAGGGAAGGGGTTAGTTACTGGGACGGGTTAGTTTTTTTGGGGTAATGAAATTAAAAATAATTGTCTTTTTACAATGGCAGTAATTCTATAAAAATGGCTCCATCGTTCCTACATCTGTCACCACCACCTCTTCACATGTGAACCCTGTCAGGCAATTAAAATGTCATCTCACCTCGTGCATCCAGTTCACTGTCAGAGATCGATGGCAGAACCTCACTTCATTCTGTTTCAACATGTACAGGGGTCGGGGCTGGTATTCTACCTACAAAGAAGGGAAATGTGTTAGAAATTGGAAAACTAATAGAGAAATTTGTTGGAAAATGGAAAACTAAGAGAGAAATATATGCTATAAATTAGAAAATAAACCATGTTAACAATTACCTCTTTCTGTCGCAGGTAAGCATCAATATCCTGGGTGTACTCAGGGGAATCAAACTCTGGATGACAATCAGCATCAATATCTCTGATACCACTGGTATCCATGAGACTCACATTACTCCTCTCTTCCTCTACCTCCATGAACGAACAGGACAAGTTTCGGGGGGCGAGGGGAGCAGCAGTGGGTTGTTGGACCGTCCTGAAGGAGGTGTTTCGGGGGGCAGCAGCAGCAGTGGGCTGTTGAACCGACATGGGGGTGGGTTGTTGGGTCTTAGTAGAGCATGATGGAGTCAGGACGGGTGTGGCAACGGGTGTTGTTCTGTCCTTGAAGACGGTAAACGCTGAGAAGGGGGGATAATGTGTTAGAAAACCCGTTTTATTTAAAAAATGTTAGAAAGTCTGATTAGAATTGATGTTACAAACATCACTAAACTAAATGTTCTCCAGGCCGGGGAAAGGAATCTCTATGGTCCCATCCCTTAATCTCAACCATTGTGGAGACGGCCTCAAAGAAGAAGAAGAAACTAAATGTTCTAACTCACCATTGGAGGAGCTGGCAGCAGAAGAAGAAGAGCTGGCAGAAGAAGAAGAGCTGGCCCTGGTAGACATAAAGGAGTTCAGGGTAGACTTGTCGGGTGCTGGTAGTTGTAGTAGTGGAGTTAACCCGGTTAGAACACTGACTTGTCCTCAAAACACGGCTGGCCATCTGCTTTCTGTTTCGGTGAGGGCTTCTTAGCATCAACTCGGACACTCAGGGGATTCGACTGGCGCTGACGGATTTGCTGAGGAGGGGGAGATTGGGTTAAATGATGGAAACCTAGAAGAAAAGCAGACATATTTTGTAACTAATTTGAATTTAAAGATGCAAATCTCTAGAAGTTACCTTTCCAAGATCGCTGGTAGTGGACTGCTGGAGGAACATTGGTGAGGGGAGCGAGGGCAGGTCTCTTTCCCGAATCCCGGGGTTTAGTTTTCCTCAGCATGGAGGTGATCGTAGGGTAATTCTCGTCACTGGTACTGTTGTAAATCAGAGGCATGCTGCCTGGAAGGGGAGGGAGGGTGTTAAAAATAATTTGAAAGGGTGTTAGAAAATCTAACGGAATAATCATAATGACATGACATCTAGAGAGACAAGAGATGTCCCCTGCAAAAAACACAAGTGATGATAAGTTGTTTTTTAAAAAGTATTTAGAGCGGGAAGAAGCCCCTCTCTCTCTAATGTTGAGTAGGACTAAGTTCAACAACTTATCACATGGAATACCAACAAACAAACACGGGGACGATGTGAAAGTATTTAATGAGGACGACTAGCTCTGGAGGGAGTCCAGAATTCCCGTTATGACTCTCCCGTCGTGAGATATCATTCTCTCTCTCTCTCTCTATGACAGATATCATTCTCTTTCTCTCTTCATCAGATATCAGATTCTCTCCCTATTGTTTACATAAGATGACTCCTTGAAGGAGCAGCATATCACGCGTTATTACTTGGTCTAGCTGCCGGTATGATGTTTGTCCGAGCCAGGACATCAGTAAAATAGTACGATTTAGTCCGCTTCATGTTCAATTCTTCATTTTTTCCTAAAACTAGAGCAAAAAAACTATACACACAAGTTGCTAGTAGTAGCTAGAACAAGGGGACTTATAGAGGGGCACACACTCCACCACTTCCTGGAGGGACGACAGCCAATGGGAGGGAGGTATTAGGGTCACGTGATGTGGGCACAGACCAATGAGGAAGGAGGATGGTACCATCCAACGACGGGAGAGATAGAGAGAGAGAGAGAGAGAGAGAGAGAGAGAGAGAGAGAGAGAGAGAGAGAGAGAGAGAGAGGAGGCAACCCCCGCGAAATTCAAATGTTGAGGGCAGCAGTGAGTTGCTGTGTGAGGGGGCGGTCGGTGTGGCTTGTGTGGTGTGGCTGAAGAGATACAACGAAAACAGTGGACAAGTCAAAACATCCGCTCCAAGGGTCGCGGTTCTAGACACCTTCCGTTCTAATGTCTATCTCTATTTTCTAGTTTTCTCTCCCTTTGTAGGATCCCCGAGGATACGTATCGAAATAAGGAGGGGCTGGGGGAACTGTTTTTCAAACTCAGATCGTGTGTGGCCAAAGGGATTCCACTGCTACCAAGAACTACCACCACCAAATTGTGCAGGAACTTGCAAAACACACTGTCATGCACACAACTTGGAACTTACAAGATGCTAAACTCCACAGACTTCAACTCCAGATCACAAAATCAAACGAACAGCTTGCCCCCAAAAAACAAGGCCTTTGAAGAGAATGTATGATTTCACCACACTACAACAAACAAGACTAGATCAAGCACAACTGCCAAAATCAGAACACGATGAAGATTCTCCCTCTCTTGCTTGTTGTGTGTGTTGTGACGCGTTAGATGCACTATATTAACACGTGATACATTTGTATTCAACAGGGGGGAAGAAGAGCTCTCTGGGAAAATGTCCCACTGTGTGAGGTTGATTGACTATTCAAAAAGGTAGCAAGAGAGACACAGTGGGTACTAACATGCACAAGTGACAGAGTGTGCGATGGGGGATTATGTGAAAAAGTACCAATGCAAAGGGGTATCAATATCTACTTGTGAACGCAACCAAAATGCAAATCACCCCTCTCTCTCTCACCTTTCGATCGATTGATAACTGGAGCCATTTGAAGTTGAAGACACAAAGTATGAGACAATATGGAACTGATGATGAGCAGAAGTGATAATAAGTTGGGGGGCGCCACCACCCTATATACCCTGACCAGTCCTGATCCTTCCTAACAGCCCATCCGACCCCCACCCCCCGGTGCTAACAGTGACACGTGATATGTCACGTGATGAGGTTACACAAGAGCATGCGGATTACCAATTGGGATGGAGGAGGTGACACCCCCCCCTACGTCTGGTAGTGTCTGATGGCCCGTGATGAGAGATGAGGGTTCTGATGACTTTCAATTAGGAAGCGGAGAGAGAGAGTGGGATCTGATGAGATAGATGGTGTGACGATGAGTGATGGTTCAGTAGTGAGAGAGGTATATCCTGATGAGATAGATGCAGTGAGGGGGGTTAGTGCTGAGAGAGATAGATACTTGATACATCAGACTCTGCTAAACTGAGGGACTAACTTCTCAAACTGGTGAGACACACAGGGGACTCTACAAGGATGGCATTGAAACTTACGCTTCCTGTTATAGAGTGTGAGTGTGTATTGGGAAAAAGTTGGCAGTCGGGGAAACACACACAGAAGACGTCACCAGACTACTGAGGTGCTGCTACTACTATAACAGTATAGGTGTTCTGCTACTACAGGAAAGGTGTTCTGATACTACAGGATCCAACAACTCAAGATATATCACCGGAGAAGAAGAAACAGAGTAATGAGCTCCCCGTGAAACTACTTCACCTACTACTTAGGCACGTGTCTTGGTCAGCCCCCTTCTCTCTCTCTCTCTACTTTTTTGGGGTTTTACGACCTTGTGGCTTGCCCCCTACACTCCCCCACCTCAATACACTAATCACAAGATAATTTTACCTCCTCTCTCCCTTCTTCTCTCTCTCTCTCTCTCCTTCTTCTCTCTCCCTCTCTCTCCCTTCTTCTCTCTGTGTTGCTGTCACTAGAACGGCGTCACCAGGCCTCAGGGCAAATGAGAGCGTACAAGCAAGGACCCATCTCTAGTTAGGCCACTTAAATGCTAATATATACCCCCTTACTCTCTTTATGTCTCACTCACTGTTATAGCTTTTAAATGACTCTCACTATAGCTTTTACATGTATCTCACTTTGCCTTCTCTGTCTCCTCTCAGAGTCTCTGATTACTAACAACGACAAAAACACCGTATTTCCTAAACCACATGTAAAGTTGAAAGAAAACCGTGTACTATACCGCCAAATAATTACAGAAGGACTAAACTTACAATTTGGCTCAGTGCAGCAGTTGACATGTGGGGGTCTAACGAGCAAATTACAGGAAAGATGGGACAGTAAGGGACATGGTACCACGTCAATGGTATACGGTATATATTGGCCCCGAGGGGGCTCTCTCTCTCTCTCTCTCTCTCTCTCTCTGCCATTGTGTGCCTAATATTTCACAGGTACCTGTTACAACACGCTTGTGAGTGTGTGTGTGATCACGTGAAATTGATTTAGGTATTAACTGAATTTTCCCAAATTTTAGAACTGAGTTGTTAACTGACGAAAAAGTTGAGTGAATATTACCTTTCATAGATCGGATACAGCGACGCTTCGATGAGGGTTGCGACATAAATTCAGGTTGCTAAAATGGGGTCTTATGAGGAACTATAACAATACTCGTACAGAGAGAATGCATAAGGAGGAAGCGATTATATCAAGAGAAAATAATTCTAACTCTGAAACAACAATATCGTGGATTAGATACAATATAGCAGGAGGAACTACATTAGCAGCGGACCCAATTATAGAGGCACAATGTGTTACTACTAGAACTAATACCCCAGCTTTTATACTATGGACCCCTCCTCCCACCCCCTGGTCTACAATCGGACTCCACCTCCCGTGGTCTACAATCCAACCCCACCCTCTCAGTAGAAGGGGGTTGGGTCCATCCGATCTAAAGTGGACTCATTACAAACCCCCACCCAGCTCAATTCTTGTTATTCCCAATCGGACCGCTATTTGACACCCCCCACGGCGTGCCTGGTGAAATTTTAACACGACCTAGCATGCAACGGGAAACGACCACTTGTACGTGGTAGCTGAGGGTCTACAGAATGGCGCTACGGTGCGGGAAAAAAAAGTCCATGCCCTAAAATCGTTTTTTTCACTTTTATTTGATTTGGGTCAAAATTGGCTATATTAAACGTGGTCCCGAAAAATCCATAATGACTTAGCACACGAAATATGTCACCCCCACTTATTTTTGCACGTAGAATCGATTGCCGTTGAAGTCGAATCTCTAAAATGACTGTAAAATGGCCAAAAGTTGATTTGTTACCATTTTTTGGAGGTTTTTGGCCCCTAAACCATTGAAAACGTTGAGATAGGAATTTGAAACTAGTGCCAATCGTTAAAATGGTCATTTTTCTACCAAGAACCAAGTTTTCGTGTATATCCGATTTATGGTTAGATTTGGGCAAATTGTTGAAATCTGTCAACTAGGAGAACCGTAACTTGATTTTCTTGTTTTTTGGATTTTGGCATTTTTGACAAACTTCTGATTGAAATGGTCAATCGGGACCATGCTTAAGTTGTTTATGGGACAATTTTCGACTAAAATCCAAGATTTCATACCAATCCAATAACAGATCGTTGATTTATAGAAAATTTAAGTAGGCAAAACGGTCAAAATAAGCAAGAAAAGTTGTCATTTTGACCGTTTTGCCTACTTAAATTTTCTATAAATCAACGATCTGTTATTGGATTGGTATGAAATCTTGGATTTTAGTCGAAAATTGTCCCATAAACAACTTAAGCATGGTCCCGATTGACCATTTCAATCAGAAGTTTGTCAAAAATGCCAAAATCCAAAAAACAAGAAAATCAAGTTACGGTTCTCCTAGTTGACAGATTTCAACAATTTGCCCAAATCTAACCATAAATCGGATATACACGAAAACTTGGTTCTTGGTAGAAAAATGACCATTTTAACGATTGGCACTAGTTTCAAATTCCTATCTCAACGTTTTCAATGGTTTAGGGGCCAAAAACCTCCAAAAAATGGTAACAAATCAACTTTTGGCCATTTTACAGTCATTTTAGAGATTCGACTTCAACGGCAATCGATTCTACGTGCAAAAATAAGTGGGGGTGACATATTTCGTGTGCTAAGTCATTATGGATTTTTCGGGACCACGTTTAATATAGCCAATTTTGACCCAAATCAAATAAAAGTGAAAAAAACGATTTTAGGGCATGGACTTTTTTTTCCCGCACCGTAGCGCCATTCTGTAGACCCTCAGCTACCACGTACAAGTGGTCGTTTCCCGTTGCATGCTAGGTCGTGTTAAAATTTCACCAGGCACGCCGTGCCCCATGACCCCAATTGGAACTCTCTCTCTCTCCCTCTCTCTTGTTACCTAGTTGCATCTCAGATATCCGATTATTGTTTATAATAATCACACTCCAAATGCATGCTCTCTCTCTCTCTCTCTCTCTCTCTCTCTCTCTCTCTCTCTCTCTCTCTCTCTCTCTCTCTCTCTCTGAGTGGAATCATCTGTATGATGTATGTTGTAACTCAGATAGAAGCGGATACACTTGAGCATTGAGTAGAATCATGAGCTATGAGAGTTGCAACTATTGAGTAGAAGATGACACAATTCACCGTAGCAAAAATAAAATGTTATTTCAACTACTCGTATAAAAACTACATAACTTCAAACATCCTTGAAATCGACAAAATCTACACAACTACAAGTCTGGAGTCACAATACAGGGGTAAGAGAGATGGAAGGGTGCAAGAAATAGCTGGAAAATTGAGAGGGACAGGATGTGATCCCGGATCCTTATGTACACGATCTGTCAAAAACGCATTTCCTGTGCACCACGTGATGTGTAATCCAGGCACCTGATTGGCTCTCCCAGATCACGTGACCTGAATACGGGCTTCTGATTGGCTTAGAGGGAGAGAGAAGCAGCTTGTGTATGCAGTGGGTGGATATGAAAACACCATGGTAGTGTTTGGGAAAAACACACACCTATGTGTTTAAATTTCACTCACCCCCACTAAACTAGGGCACACCTGTGAAAAACAGGCATCAAGCAAAGACAAATTCAAGCTACAGAGGACACAACAGGTCCCACAAGGTAGAAACGTGGAGACTGGAGCGTAGACTAGGAAGAAGATACATCATGAAAATTAACTATCAACCGGGGTGGTAGTGAGAGAACGATAGAAAAAGATAGAAAATGATAGCGGAGGATCAGGACCACTAAGGTATGTTGTAGTATCGTCGTGGAGAGGAGGGGTAGTGATTGCTTGTCAGAGAGTACATACCAGGTCCCCCCCCCCGCTTTGATCCAGATAGAACTTGGGGAGAGAGAGAGAGAGAGAGAGAGAGAGAGAGAGATAGAGAGAGAGAGAGAGAGAGAGAGAGAGAAAAATAGAGATAGAATGGAGCAGTGTTTTAAACTACCTAGGTTCACTGATTAATGATAGAAGAAGCGAAGCCGACATAAGGGTCACTACAGTTTAGAATGCAGGCTCAGTGGGTGTGGACCGTTTCTCAGAGAGCATTTGAGAGGAGACAACCACACGGAAAATAAACCCTTCTATCTTTTTTTCTTCAGCCCTGCAATGTCCCACTAGCCCTCCTGTCAGCATTACTCAAATGAGGGCTTGTAACGAAGAGCTGCCATGCAGAAGTGATGGAGGTCTGACGTTGTCAACAAATTATAACGGCAAATCAACGCAAGGACCAAAACGTCACAAATCGAAGCTGTCGCCAGGTACAGAAGGGCTCTGTTGAGAGCAAATGTATTTCAACAAACTAGAGATGAGATAGCGGGTGAGAGAGTGAGGAAGAGAGAGAGTAAACGAAGGTGATTTACCAGCGAGAGAGAGAGTCCTAATTACGAAGTCAACCAATTAAGTGCTGATTGAATTTTCAGAGATCACCACGAGAGAGTGCAATGGTTTCAGGGGGGAGGGGAACAACCAATGGGATTGCAGAATGGGAATCACGTGACCCCAGGGAACCAATGAGAAGCGAGCACCACAACCAATCACCCTGATCTCGTTGTACCACACACACACTCTTCCTTCCTCTAGTATAGCTCACTCTGTTACAACAACCGGAAGACGAAAAACGGTGCAAATCTTAACTAGAAGTTTTCTGTAAAAACAAGATCTAACGGCGAGCATGTTGATTGTTGTTTTGGTTTTTCACCTCTCTCTCCCTCCAGATCTCTGTGCTTAGAGGCCAGCTTGAGTTTCTCTTGCACGATAACAAGAACAACAACAAGCCAAAATAAAGATAGAGAGAGGGAAAGAGAGAGACCCTAGGAAAGCTTCCCTAACTGGAATCTAACCTGGAATTATGAGAAAAAGAATAACGAGGGAAAAGAGAGAGAGAGAAAACTCTACCAGCCAACAACACATACACTTATGAATTAGGAGACCATAGAAATGGATTGATGTAAGCCAAAGCCTTCTACAACATCCAGCCATCTCACCTGCCTTTACTGACTCACCAAACATAACAATATCTAAATTACGCAACTACAAATTCGCAACTCAATTCTGAACTCTAATCACGAGAAAACTGAATTTTATAGGTCCAAATTTGGTGGTGCAACGGTCTCAATCACATGGAGGGAAGTGTATCTTAACAGGAAAACTGACCCCTTCACGTACATGTGGACACTTGAGGGGGAGGGCATATCACTATGTCATATTAAAGTGAGAGAGATTTGTAAGATAGTGAGAGAGGAGGAGGTTAGATTGAATTGTTCTGTGAGAAAGGTTCGTGTGTGTGAGGTGGATATACCGCTCGGTTGGGTGAGTTTCCATGTGAGACTTACCATGGTAACCAGAGAAACAATTCCACTAAAACTCCAATCAATGATCCTGCCAGAGATCCTTCACGACCACGGAGCGTCAAAACGAGAAAGAAGGAGAGAGAGAGAGGACGCAGTGCACTGTACTACAAAAAGGGACCCTAGGGGGTCCTAGGGGTACCTCTCAGTTGGGGATAAACACAGTCACGTGATATCACGTGACTTTTAATAGTCCAACCATGCACCCCTTCTTATACCCTAACAGGAGCGCTGCTCGTCATCTCTCTCACACACACTCTCTCTCTCTTTATCTCTCTCTCTCTCTGCAAGTGCACTAGTGGCATTGCAAGTCACGTGACTTACACTTGGTTTACAAGTGCAAGTAGAGCTCTTTACAAGCGGAGAGAGAGAGAGAGAGAGAGAGAGAGAGAGAGAGAAGAGAGAGAAGAGAGAGAGAGAGAGAGAGAGGAGAGAGAGAGAGAGAGAGAGAGAGAGAGAGAGAGAGAGAGAGAGAGAGAGAGAGAGAGAGAGAGAGAGAGAGAGAGAGATCGAAAAGAACCGGAGAAAATAGGCTATTTAATGGGTTTTGAAGGGGGAACTAATAAGTGTGAGAAACGGCCAGTGGGAACATTGGTGAACCATGAAATACATGGTCACATACAAACGAATTTTAGAATGACTCCCAAGCCTCAATTCTCAATTTTCGTTACTCCTTCATAAAAACAATTGTTTTGTTTTAAGAAATTGCGAGTTTTCCAAATTATTTCTACCTGTCATCTGTTCAGCTTACTGGAGATGTGTGAGTGTATGGGGAATGTATAGCCGTGTGAAGCCGTACAGGAACAGGAACAATTAGCTTCAAGAAATGTCATAACTTTAAATCTTACTTTGGCTAGAAATGTCATAACTTCAAATCTTACTTTGACTAAAAAGTTCATAACTTAAAAACTTACTTTGGCTAGAAGATGATGCCATGTTGGGGGCACTGGAATATCACCACACTCGATCGACAATCGACTAGATGAACACCAAACAGATGAAGCAGAAAAGCAGAACTGTGTATCAAAGTGCTGTACAAGTGCGATCTAGGTTGAACGGAGAGTGACGTGTGGGGGGTCAGTGTGGTGCTTGCAACTCTCCCCCTCTCCACCAATCAAGCACCAGAATTCACGTCACGTGACCTCTCCTCGACCAATGGGAAGCGAGAATCGAACCCACGTGGCAACCATTACTTGGACTCTACATAGCATGTATACAACGATCAAGCAAAGCTTGTCCACCACTCTCTTTGAGTTGCTTCTCTCTCGCTCCCACCAGGGCGGGTGAAGAGAGTCTAAAACTGTCATTTTGTGGTCTATTTCAGAGCTGCCAAGGTGCATCTCTAGAGGAAAAGGGGAGTGAGAGAGAGAGAGAGAGAGAGAGAGAGAGAGAGAGAGAGAGAGAGAGAGAGAGAGAGAGATAGAGAGAGAGAATGTAACGTTTGCTACACCACACAACTGTAACCGATCAGGCTTCCGTAAACTTATATCAAGCAACGTGAAAATGTTTACAATTTACCTAACAATCTCATGACTTACCAATTCGAATTCAAAATGAATCTTTCTCTTTTGGTCTTTTGAAAAAAAGAATTTACAAAATCTCCCGCCAGAATTATTCTCCTAGGACCATGGAACTCTAAACAGTAAACAATATCAACATCCACCACACACGACCGTAGAGAGGTATTCCAAGATAGAGCGATAGGGAGAGAGAGAGAGATACAAAGATAGGGAGAGAAAGGGGGTAGTCTAGACAAATCGTTCCTTTTCTAATTTTGGGCCGCAAATTCACTATCCAGTGACACCCTGTACTGATCAAGATCATCAATGATACGATCTCCCTGGATTCGATAAACAAAACACAGGGCGCATGGTGGTAGTCGACCATCTCTCACCGCAAATTTTGTAATGTTAAGGTGGGTGGTCCTCGACGAACTCAAATCGTGTTAAGGGCAGGGGTCATAGTATCGTATGTATGATCAGGAGGGTAGATGTCGTGTGTGTTCGTTGCTCCAGGGAGACATTTAATAATAAGGGGGCCTGCTTCTGATGCTCAGGGGTTGGTCACGGCAGTAATATACTTTGACACACCCGCCTCAAGGGGTGGGCAAAAAACTTAGTGACACGGTCACTTTCACCCTCCCTTATGCCCCTGACTCTCATTATATGTGACCTATTAGAATCATCCCCCATCCCTCTCTCTCTCTCAACCTCTTAGAGCAGAAGGGGTTCATTCTACAAGCAAATCTCCCCCGAATGGTGGGTGAAAGCTTCAGTTACAACAATGGAGAGGATGGTAGAATTGTGAGACAATCAGCAGAGTGGGGCAGCACGGAAATAATAATGGAATATTCCGGAGTCTTAGTTCCTGGGAGTTTCCTCAATTTCCCTTCAAATTTCATGAGTGTGCGTGTGAGTTCCTGATAGCTCTCTCTCTCCCCACACCTCTCTTCCATTGATCAGAGAGAGAGAGAGAGAGAGAGAGATAGAGAGAGAGAGAGAGAGAGAGTGAGAGAGGAGAGAGAGATAGATAGAGTAAGAGAGAGAACCTATGAGAAACAAGAGCGTGGACAGAGATAGAGGGCACAGGAAACGGGCCCGATAATATCAGGGTGTGTTCAGCCCTCAACAATTGAAAACAGGATATACCATTAACAAGATCTAGCTCTTGTGGGAGAGAGAGAGAGAGAGCACTCTCCTCCCGGGCTAACAAGATTTAGTGTAAAGGAGCTCCCTCTTAGTTAATGTAACATTCTTACTTTTGCTCCCTCTTTAGTCAAAGTAATGTTCTCACTTTTCGGCGATGGAGCTACCTACCATCAAGTGTGTTAGAAGGCAGCTTTTTAGGTGTCAAAAGTTTTGAAGTAAGTAACTTTTCCTGATCTCTCTCTTTTACAGTGTCAAAATGATACTCAGTTAGTGGACATTGGAACACTTCAAACAGTTCCAACAACACAGTTGTACAGAGTGATGACAAATCCAGGATTTAAACAGTTTATAGGTTTCTAGGTTTGTGTGTGTGTGTATCAATAATCAAACGATTCTAATTTTTAACTCCATGCTGACAATGAATGGTGAGAGACGCATCATGAATTACAATGAATCATACAAAACAAATTTTTAGTGATTCTTGAGATGAGTTAACAAACTGATAAAGTGTTTCACAAGGTGTTACAAATGTAATATGACAAATAAATTGTACTTACTGCCAGTGTATGTCTGTAGAAATGTGGATCGTTTCATATTCAATCAACTTTTATGCGGTGGTAATAACGGTGGTGTGTTGAAAAATAAAACCGGAATACTATAAAACCATTTCGTTCTGAACAGAAATGAACAGGTTAATTAACAAATCAATCAAATTTAATTAATAATTGAGTAATCAGAATTAAGTTTGTGGGTCTAACCAAAAGCAAAGTGAACAAGCAATTAATTGATTATCTTGTCAAAGCTATCATAAAATTTAAAAAATGTAAAATGTTAGCAAGAAGGAGCGAGAGAGGAAAATGATGATTCGAATCGCACATGAAATGAAGAGAGTGCTAGCATTTTCTCTCTCGCGCACACTCAGCATCTCCCGGTCATTTGGCGGGAAAATTAGCGGGGGCACTCGCACATATATTCACAAGGAGTTATGGAGAGAGGATTGAAGAATTAGACACTGATCTCTCTCAAGTCCCACATTTTCAGTGGGTGGAAGATATGAAATGAGATGAGAAGGAGAGAAGGGAGAGATATAGAGAGAGAGAGGGGGAGAGAGAGATATGTAATGAAAGGGAGAGAGAAAAAGATGGAGTAAAAGAGGGAGAGAGAGAAAGGTAGGTAAAGAAAGGGAGAGAGAGAGAGAGAGAGAGAGAGAGAGAGAGAGAGAGAGATAAGTAAAGAAAGAGAGAGATATATACATAATAGTAAAGGCGGTATGGTACAGAGAGATGAAGCTAGATGCTAATCCAAGTTTTTAGCAAGCAGAGATAAGTGGGTGTGTTTGGGTACGTAAAGTGCGGTTCGAGTGAAGGGGGAGAGAGGATGGTATGAGTAATGCGAGAGAGAAGGTTTGAAGAGAGATAGCAGATAGTAAAGCAGTTCTACACAAACAAATCTCCAAACCGTCAACTGAGCACTTGCGGGTTTGGGGTGTGGATGGGGGGTAGTTTTTGTAGGGACGACGCTAACGAGGGCGAGACCCCCCTGGATTGGCAATAGTATCCAGTTAGCAATGACAGCTGCAGCTCCTAATTGGGTAAAGCAACAACAACTGCAGTAGTTGCACTCTCTGTCTCCCGGGAGTGACGGCAATCAAGACGCAATTGAAGATCATTAGTCAGATCGTCAGAACTGGGTTTGGATGGCACGCAAAGGAGGTAATGGTTTTAACAGCTGGGCAGAGATAACAGAGGCAAAGTTTACGGAATGACGAACACATACACAGACTCACACAGCCGGTTTTAGGACGCGAGTATCCAGGAATTAGCGAGAGAGAGCGATGCGTGAGGAATTTCGTACTTCGCGCTCAGTCCTGAGACGAAGCATTCTCATCCAGTGCGGAATTTTATCGAGCTGATTCGTGGAGCCGAAATGAACGCCGCGCTTCTGACGCGCAAATCAAAACTCATAGCGCGCAATAAAACCGACGCCGCGCGCAAGAAAGTCAAATCACGATCAAGAAAATTCAGATCAAAAAATTTCACTTTCGCAAAATTCACTTTTTGTTTTTGTCTTTTGACGAGATTTGGCGCTTTCTGTCATTATCCTTAGCCCCTCCTCTTCCTAGGTTGGCTAAAGGACAACTAAAAATGAGACCCATGTTTCAATCAACTCTGCTGAAAATCAGCTCACCCCTCTCCTGGAATTTCCTCGATTCTGCGATGTCAAAATCTGCCGAGCTAACATCGAAAAACTTGTACGTCTTCTCTGAACGCCGTATAAATCCGTCCCTTATATCGCAGGCATACCAGCGACAAGACCCAGTGAACCTGTACTTCCTGTGCTCAGGAAAGCCACTCTCAGAGTACACCCACCTCGATGACATTGATCTATTTCTGTCAGCGAGTGAGAGTGATGAAGGGTGCCTGGAGCAGCTGAAACAATGCAATATTCCCTGGCGAAGAGCCAAGTTTCATCTCCTCGATATAAACTCTGTTTCAGCTGATGCTGAGAGTGAGGCAGGGGTGGGTGATTGCAGTTACGGGTGTGTTGGTGGAACTTTTGATGATCTTCATCTCGGACATAAATTGCTTCTTACAACCGCTAGTACTCTGAGCAGAGATCGGCTTTTGGTTGGTATCACACACCAAGATTTGTTAAAGAAGAAGAAACTTGTTGAACTTTTGCAACCATTTTCAGATCGCGAGAAGAGCGTGTTGGACTTCATCCGAACAATCAATCCTTCTCTTCGAGCGGAGACTGTTGCTATATCTGACCCCATTGGCCCTGCTGGAACAGAAGCTGACATGGAGATGTTGATTGTGTCAGATGAAACTAAGGGAGGGCTAGATCCAATCAATGCTTTCAGAGCTAAAGGAGGTTTAAACCCGCTGACATCATACTCAGTAGACCTTGTTTATCCGGGGAAAGAGGCCCCAAAACTCAGTTCATCCATAAAAAGGAGAGAGTTATTGGGACTGTTAAGGGATCAACCCACTAAGCCATGGGTGCGACGAATTAGGGGTGAAACCTTGCTGGAACCTGGTACTGGACCTTATGTTATTGGCCTAACCGGGGGAATTTGTTCGGGAAAGAGCACTATTCGAAAAGATTTGGAGGATAGGGGCATTGAAACGATTGATTGTGATAAAATTGGGCACGAGGTCTACCAGCCAGGAGGTCCGGCTTACAAGTTAGTAGTGGAGGAGTTCGGAGAACGTGTTGTTAGTGAGGATGGAACAATTAACCGACGTGCTCTGGGTGGTATCGTGTTTTCAGATCCTTCTAAACTGGCCCGACTAAACGAGCTAGTTTGGCCTTGCATAGCAACCGTTGCTAAGGAGAGAATTTCTGCTGCTAAGGGGCATTTGATTGTAGTTGAAGCTGCAGTTATGTTGGAAGCAGGATGGAACAACATGGTCGATGAAGTATGGCTGATGACTGTGAGTCCTAATGAAGCCATATCCCGGCTAGTTGAGAGGAACAAATTCTCTCCAGAGGAGGCGGAAAAGAGATTGAGATCACAGATGAGTAATACAGAGAGATGTGCTAGGGCAGATGTTGTTATTTGTTCTGATTGGGAGAGGGAGGTGACACAAGGGTTCCTAGATACTGCGTGGCAGGGTCTACAGGATAGGATTGCGTTGTATAGAACATGTTCTGAAATGGGAGAGGGTGTGAGGGAGATCCTCTCTGAGTGATGTGTGTAGGAGTGAGAAGAGTCAATCATTTCTTTGTCTCGCTACCTCAGCCATCCAAGATTCACTCCACTTGTTGAAGAATGGAGCTCATGTCCCCTTACTAACTGGTATGACATTATCTTGCTACAACCCTACATGTACAAAACAACAGCCCACGTGCTCTGGAAGCAATGTTTAAGATGTATTGTGAGAGTAATGAGGTCAACAAGTCAGTTGCTGACGAGACAGTTATCCTACCTGAAAACCTCACTGGCCCTACAACGAAAACCAGTCAAGTGTACCGATACTGCTAGGCTGTTTTGTGATGTCTGGACTTATGCCTCGCTATTTTCAACCGATGAGGGGGATCAGAGGATTCTACCGTCTATATTCACGACTGAGGAGGTTGTACAGGGACAAAACAGTTCGCAGTGTGAGAACTTGTTACGGATATCAGAAGGGCGAAGGTGGGTTTTCCTGACGGAAGAGTTTAGAGGGAGGTATGAGGTTGAGGCGAGAAAGAGGATTGGGGAGGAGATCGAGAGGTTAGGGAGGGAGAGTGGAGGTTTAGGTGGGTGATGTCAGGGGAAATATTGGATACAATCTCCAAGAGTATTAGCCAATTAGCTAATTGACGTTCCAATTAACACCCTTTTACCTCCCCGTGTCAATTGCGTTTGATGGGGTGTGAGTGTACGTTATACATTGGTGATTTGTTACGTGTGCGTTCCTTTTCAGAATTGTTATAGCTTTGTGTGTGTGTGTTGTTGGTGAAGTGTATACGAAATTGTGTTACATTTTCTGACATGATTATTTCTATTTTTACACTTCTTCATCCTTTTCATACTCTCATTCTGTCTCTTCTTTTAACTAGCTCTCTCCCAACCAATTACTCCCGTCTTTGCTTCTTCTTTATTCTCTCCCTTCCAATTCTCATTCACATGTTTTGGATCATCATTCACATCACCTTATTTAGCCCTTCAAATGGGTTCTGAGGAAATTTAGAAATCGTTATACAGTTTTATAATCTAGCCATCGTCATTCAAAACTAAGTAGAGGGAGAAGTAGGGAGAGCAGAAAATAGGACACATCGCTTTCTACAAATTCAATACCGCCGTGTAGGTAGATCAGTTTACATTTCGCGTGAGTTTTCCACAGCGACCTTTATCTCTCTCTCTCTCTCTCTCTCTCTCTCTACATGTAGAGTCTTGTCCTTCTACCTTGCCTGAATCCAATGATTCTCTTTTTTCTTCGCTTTCCCCTTCTTACCTTTTTCTTCCGGCCTCTCTTTCTCTCTCTCTCTCTCTTACCTCTTTCTATCTCGTATCTCACTTCATGGCTCTCTCCCTCTCTACCTCAGCTTCACTCCAATTCCCCTGACCTCCATCCCCTACTTCCCCAACCACTTTCTCCCTAGTTTTCTAGTAGTACCTGACCTCCATCCCCTACATCACCAACCACTTTCTCCCTAGTTTTCTAGTAGTACCTGACCTCCATCCCCTACTTCCCTTGATTACGAAGTTACCCCTTGCCAGTGCACGCGAAGGTCTCCCGGCGACCTTTAGAGGGGTTATTTCGTAACCAACTACTTCCCCAACTGCTTTCTCCCTAGTTTTCTAGTAGTACTTGCAGGCCACCCGCGAAGAAGATGATTGCCAGGAATCTTGCTCGTGACGTCATTCAGACTTGTACTACATTTCATACTTTCTTGTGGTTGTTAAATATTAGTATCATACCCTGGCTTATTATGGATGAGAGTATGACGTGCTGCGTTGTTGTTTTGTGTGTCTGTATGTCTAATATGAGTTTTTGTGTATTTGTCTGTGCTAGTGACTATGCATGCGTGTTGGTATATTATATATTGCGTGTCACGCTGTAGTATGCGGTATTGTGGGAAAACTTCACGCGGTAAACAGCTTATATAATAACGTTCTCCCTATCTCTCTCCCTATCTCTCTCTCTCTCTCTCTATCTCTCTCTCTCCTTCTATCTCTCCCTCCCTCCCTCTCTCCCCTTCTATCTCTCTCTCTCCTTCTATCTCTCCCTCTCTCTCCCTCCCTCTATCCCCTTCTATCTCTCTCTCCCTCTCATACTTCTCGTTCTACCTTTGGTATTCTGGTACTCTTCAATATCATTCTACTTTTGTCTCTCCCTTTGTCTCTACAATCTATTCAAACACAGCTTTTGGCTTTTGGCTATACTAGAGTTCTGCAGAGAGTAGAGACGCAAACTATAAATGTAGTAGAACTGTGGCCTGTGCAAAAAGCAACTAATTATACCCAATACCCATAGCTAAAAAGCGATTCAGAGGTTTCATTACCATCTCCTCTCCACCATATTTCTCTCTATCTCTCTATCTCTCTTTCTCTCTCCTTCTCCCCCTTGCTCCTCAATATATCTCCTATTCTATATTTCTCCAGCGACGTGTGCGTGTATAATAATGAAGATGACATTGACAGAGAGAGGGAGAGAGAGAGCTATACTATTAAAGGAGAAGAGATTGGTTTTATAATAATCTAGAGAAGAAAAAAAAGAGAGAGAGAGAGGAGAGAGGATAAAGAGAGTAAAGAGGAACTCCTCTCGTCTATCTCTTCCTCTACTCTCTCTCTATCTCTCTTCTCTCTCTCTTCTCCTCGTCGCTCTCTCTCTCTCTTCTCTCTCTCTCTCTCTCTCTCTCTCTCTCGCTCTCTCTTCTCTCTCTCTCTCTCTCTCGCTGACTCTCTTCTCTCTCTTAGCGTTCTAGCTCGCCTCTTCACCTCCCCATGCTCTCCCGGAGATTCAGAAAGGTAGGGGGGATAATTTCCCTTTGGCTTTTAACCCTTTCCCTTTTTGGGGGGTCCCTTTTAAATTAAAAATGCTATTCTTAAAACCCCCTTTTGGGATTTGTTTTTTTTTTTTTTTTTTTGCCTTACTTTTGTTGCTCTTTAAATTTTTCCTTTTAAAAAGGCCCAATTTTTTCTCCCTTTTTTTAAAATTTTTTTTTTTTTTTTTTTCCCCCCCCCCCCTTTTTTTGGGGGGGGGGGGGGGGGGGGGGGAAAAAAAAAATTTTGGGGGGGGGGGCCCCCTTTTTTTCCCCGGGGGGGGGGGGCCCCCCCCCCCCCCAAAAATTTTTGGGGGGAAAAAAAGGGGGGGGAAAAAAGGGGGGGGGGAAAAAAGGTTTTGGGGGGGCCCCCTTTTTTGGCCCCAAAAACCAGGGGGTGGGGGCCCCCCCCCCTTTTTTTTTTTTTTCCGAAATTTTGGGGGTTTGTGGGGGGGGGGGGGAAAAATTTTTCCCTTTTTTTTTTTTTTTTTCCCCTTTTAAAGGGGGTTTTTTTTGGGGGGCCCCCGGGGGTTTTAAAATTCCCTTTTTGGTTTTTTCTCTTTTCTTTTTACTGTCTTGACAATGTTAACTTAATTTTTATAGCTCTATTCTAGAAATACCCCTAGCAGTAATGTAATATTACAGTTGTCAGATGTCGTCTGTTTTTCTCTCCCACTCTCTTTACCCTTTACTTTTTGAATAATTGCCTCTCACTCTGCATCATTACTTTCTCTCTTGTCTGTGATCATCAGTGCCCCCTTATTTTAATTGCTCCCCTGTTTTGCATGAATATATCTCATGACGTATTCTTAAAGGGGTTGAAGGGTAAGCTCGTCTCCGACTCCTGCTCTAGGCACGGGTGTGACAGGAGTCCACATGTGAGGTGATGTGAGTTGTGACAAAGATTTTGAGGTTACCCCTCCACCTTCCTTTGACGTATTCTCATTTCTCCCATCCAATATTATTGGTTTACGAGCTATTAATGACAGGACAATTCTCCGCCCTTAAACATGTTCCTCCCCGTGTTTTCCAATCAGTCAACCCAACCCATGTTTCAATGCCCTCCTCCTTTCAAATGACAGTTTCCCTGACAGTTTCCCTTCTTTTTAATGTCATTGCTAAATTGTCCCCCGAATTGTCCAGTATATAAATTGCTTCATTCCCTGGTTTATAGTTGCCCCAATCTCCTCAAGAGCTCTTCTTCATCACGCTCCCCTTGTATTATAACTCTAACAGCTCCCCCCTCTGTTTTGTCTAGCTGCAGTATGTGATGTAGCTCTGCGTACCTCCTCGCACTATGACGGATATCTATGATTACTCCCCCGATGCGTCCGACGATGAGGATAACCAGACGCGATACTATGAGGAATTCACACCCTTCAAGTTAGTAGTACACCCATATTTGGGCATGTATGACGTCACACATTGACCTTATATGGGAGTATGATCACATGATGATTAGACCCGATAGAGCTAAAGTCAGAACTGAGTTTTGGTTTGTACATTTACAGTGAATATGAACTATCTATCTAAAAGGTTTCTTTTGGATGTTTGCCAAAGTTTCATTTACAGTGGCACAACTGTAACAATTGAAATCTTTTTGTTCCCCGTATTTTAGCATTAGCTGGTAAAATAGGGCAAGAACGGAAAGGACTATCAGTCACATACCTCTGAGCTGATTTTCTCCCGTAACCTACATTATAACCCAGTCATTGACGTCTAACATAGTCACTAACCCAGTCACTATTGCACTTCAGAGATGCCACTAACCCAGTCAATAACCCAGTACTGACTTAGTCACTAACCCAGTCACTATCGCCCTTCAGAGATGTAGCGACACTTCTCACCAGACCTGCCCATCTCAGTTTATTTCTCAACTATACCATCAGCCAAAACCGCTCAAACTACTTGGTAAATAACTACAGATTTTATTCGTTTTCAATAAAAGTAGACTCTCGATTTACCGAGTCCAAATCCTTTTCACTGACCAAGTGATCCATACATTGGTTTTATCCACTTTTGAATTTCTACAAAGTCTCTTCATTTTCAGCTTGTTTGTGATATGCATTTATCATGTACAGCGGAACAAGAAATCAAAAGATTTCAGAAAAGCGGCCAACGAGATTTTCACTGATTTCCTCAACCCAAGCGCAGTAAGTGTAGCAGGACTTTGTATTGATAACGGATCGTTAGTTGGCCAAATAAGATTTATATGGAGCGAAGCTGCGATTAGAAGGCCTTCCCTTACGTAAAACATGGAGCTCACAGAGACAGATATTGGGAAGGACAATTGCACCCAAAAGGGATAAACACCTCTCTGCAACAGTTTAAATATCTAAATTTTACATGTTTCCGCATGTTTAACAGGTCGGATTCGATAGAGGTGGTGAGAGAGAGGGAGGGAGGGAGAAGGAGATAGAGCGATAGAGCGATAGAGAGATTGAGAAAAAGAGAAAGAGAAGTAGCATGGATAAAATATGTGGAAAACTATTGCGCTGTTAAAGATTGCGCCACAGGGTATCATGGTGGCGACAGAAACCCGAATTGTTGAACAAAACAGTCATCGCTTACTCTATTCATTCATACCTAATTGATAGTCTATTATAGAGTCTATTATAGAGTCTATTATAGAGTCTATAATATGTTGATTACCGAAAAACAGATAACTAACCGCTACATATTTTCAGGTTCTACGAGTCAATTTCCCTCAAGATGTCGTCACTGATATAAGTCTCAGTAAGTATCGGATGTTTGTTTGCATAATGATTGCGCTGCATGTACACTGCTGTGTACACTGAACATAATTTACACACTAGACAATATCGCTACACACACGTATTGGCTCTGAACACAGAAAACTCAGCCCCGGTGATACCAGGGGCACGGGGAAGTTGCGGGGGAAAATCCGTGGTAAGCGGACTCTAGTGCTAAAATCACGAAAAGCGAACTCGAGATTTTGGCCGTTAGGCCGGAAGCGAGAGTTTGCTGTGCCTCTATACTCGTTTAGAAGTGTTAGGGCTGTTATTTGGGTTCGAGGTTAGGGGTTAGTGTAAAGGTTAGGGTTAGATATAGAGTCCTCCTTGGGTTTAGATATAGAATCCGTTAGCACTACAGTCCGCCTACCAAAATCCGTCCGCCTTCTCTCCCCCTCTCTCTTCCCACTCCCCCTCTCTCCTCTCTATCTCTCTCTCTCTCTCTCTCTCTCTCTCTCTCTCTCTCTCTCTCTCTCTACTTATCTCCACAAAAAATCAAAAGAAAAAAAAAATCTATATATCTCTATTATCTATCTCCTTCTATCTCTCTATCTCTCTCTCTACCTCCTCACTTCCATTACGGGGCAAACGTGCTGACAGGGGGATTGGTGAAGGCTTGTACATACCCGTCCTTGCGAGCATACTAGAATCCACAGATAGCAGAAAGAAATAGAGGGAGAGAGAGAGAGAGAGAGAGAGAGAGAGAGAGAGAGAGAGAGAGAGCAGAAGAGATAGAAAGGGAGAGAGAGAGAGGAGAGAGAGAGAGATGAGAGAGAGAGAGAGAGAAAGAGAGAGAGAGAGAGAGAGAGAGAGAGAGAGAGAGAGAGAGAGAGTACTATATACTATCTTTATCTCTTGTTCCGCCTATCTCAATCTAATATTTGTCCACACCTATATCCAACACATTCTAAATTTGCATTTCCCCAAGTAAATAAATCTGTAAAATCACCATTACCTTCTGTTTTCAGCGCTACACCAACAAAAGGACCCAAAACAGCTGGAGTTTGTCTACAAGAAAGCATTGTAAGTACCAGGAATCGACCGACACAAGTAAACAACCAATCAGAACTCGTTATTTAGGTCACGTGACTGGTTATCAGCCAATCAGGGACCAGTATTTCCTGATTCGGTCGGTACAATGTTCATGTCATTATAGTCCACTCTATCTACCATTTCTCTACTTGACAAACTAACATAGTAGAGGGTCGAGCAAAGCAACATCCAGTATACATAATATGTATTTGGTCACCAATAACAAACATCCCCCGCTTTCAGGGAAATTGCGACAAAGAATGTCAACTCTATGATTAGAGAGTTTAAAAACAAGCTTGATATGGGATTAGGAAAGGCATACAACGTTCAAGTCTTATTCGGTAAGAATTGTTTCTTTTTGTGTCATGTTGTGTCACTCTGTCTGTCGTTTTGTTTCGAGATCAGTAATTGTTCTAAAAATACTTCTTTTCATCACGTTTTCTTCCCTCTGATACAATTTCTATCTTTCTTCCTAAATTAGTTTCTTCTCCTGCTTCTTCTTTCCAATATACAACACACAGAGTAGTGTGTCTGGACACCCGATCCTAACCTTTAACAATCACAGTTGGACATACGCCACAATTACACGAAAATAAGAACATGTTCGGTGTCCAAGACAATAAAAAAGAAAACAAGGCAGCTTCATTGCTTCCCAACATGTGGCTATGCTACCGACTTAGCCTTATCTTCGTTATAACCTTTTGATAGTTCATTATTTTGGGGAAATTATTCCATAGTCCAAACCTGACTTTCTATTATCACCATAATATATATATAGGCTGTTGTCAGATGCTAGTTGGTGAGAATTGAAATTAAATTAGACAAAATATGGCCCTTGGATGTCCGTGGAAAGATAAAGTTCATTTACTGCTCGTCCTATGTCTTTTCAGTAGTATCATGTTACCCACCCACACACCCACACAAACACACAATATGAACAGCAGGTGCGTCACAGACATAGTCTACGGTGTTTCACCTCCTCGCCTCTCTCTCTCCTCTCTCTCTCCTATGATCTCTCACATCTCTCCCTCTCTCGCTTCATCACTCTCACTCTCTGTCCCTCTCACTCTCCCTCTCTCTTCTTCGTTCTCTCTCCTCTCTATCTTCTCTGCTCTCACTCTCATCTCATCTCTCTCTCGTCTCTCTCTCTCATCTCGTCGTCTCTCCTCTCTCTCTCTCTCTCTCTCTCTCTCCTCTCTCTTCATACTCTCATCTCTCTCTTCTCTCAGTCTCTCTCTCTCCTCTCTCTCTGCTCTCTCTCCTCTCCTCTCTCCCTGGCCCTCTCTCCCCTCCTCTCGCCGTCTCTCCTCTCTCCTTCTCTCTTCTCTCTCATCTCTCGTCTCTCTCTCTCTCTCTCTCTCTCTCTCCTCTCCTCTCATCTCGCTCTTCTCTCGTCCCCAAAAATATTTCTTTCTTGCCTGTCACTTCTGCTACTCTCACTTCTTCACTAGTGCTCTGTTCTTGCCATGTCACTAGCTCTACTTCTTGAACTAACGTTACTCCCGTTCCCAATACGTAGCTGACTCCTATGTCAGTTTAAAAAAAAGTAGTAGTCTCTCTCTCTCTCTCTCTCTCATCTTCTCTCTCCGTCTCTCTCTCATCACTCATCTCTCACATCTTCTCTCGTTCTCTCTCTCTCCTCTCTCTCTTCTCATCGTTCTCCTCTCTCTTCTCTCTCTCTCATCATCCCTCTCTTCTCCCATGGCCCTCTCTCCCGTTCTCTCTCTCTCTCTCTCTCTCTCTCTCTCTCATCTCTCTTCTCTTCACCTCTCTCCTCTCTCAGTCTCCTCTCTCTCCTCTCTCTCTCTTCTCTCTCTCTCCCCAAAAATATTTCTTTGCCTGTCACTACCCGTTGCCCAGACGTAGCTGACCTCTAATGTCATTCTAAAAAAAAGTAAGTAAGGCTCCTCTCCTCTCTCTCTCTCTCTCCTCTTCGTCTCTCTCTCTCTCTCTCATCTCTCTCTTCTCTCCTCTCTCTCGCTCTCATCTCTGTCTCTCTCTCTCTCCCCTCTCTCCTGCCCCTCTCTCCTCTCTCTCTCTCTCTCTCCTCTCTCCGTCTCATCCTCTCATCTCTCTCTCTCTCTCTCTCTCTCTCTCGTCTCATATCTCTATCTCTCTCATCTCTCTTAATCTATCTCTCTCTCTCTCTCTCTCTCTCCCCAAAAATATTTCTTGCCTGTCACTCCCGTGCCCCAGACGTAGCTGACTCTATGTCAAGTTAAATGATAGAGTCGAGACACTCAGGTAGAACTGCTGTGGGAGGGAGAGGGAGTGAAATGAAGAAATGAACTATAATGAAAGGGAGAGGTAGTGAGCAAAAAATAAAGAAATGAACAATGAAGAGAGAAAGTCACACAGAGAGAAATATGTGTTATAGGCAGCGTTGAGCGAGATTTGTCTCTTGACGCGTGTATAATTGTTCTGATTTCCAATCTCTACAATATGTCACTTTCAGGGGTATTGTCATCTAGAGAGCAGTCAATGAGCTGAAACGACCATCAGGAAATGATATATCGCTTATCAATTGTAAAGAGAGAGAGAGAGAAAGAGAGAGAGAGAGAGAGTGAGAGAGAGAGAGGGAGAGAGAGAGAGAGAGAGAGAGAGAGAGAGAGAGAGAGAGAAGAGAGAGGAGAGAAAGAGAGGGATGGAGAGTTCCGGAACTGTGCTATGCGTAAGGAAGTGTGACAAACGAACTAACAAAGTTGCAAATACACACACACAGTTGATAGCATTACCATTTCTAAATTTGGATGCCCTGCCTTCTAAATATCCTTCTTTTTTCGTCGCTTCTCTAAGTGCCTCTCTGTCTATCTTTTTCTCTGTCTATCAATGCCTCTGGTTCTCTCTTTCCATCTCTCTTTCTTTTTAAAGCCACAAACAGTGTAATACCGTATGTCGATACCACGCCCTGTTTCTTCCCTGGCAAACTTTTCACACATAATATTCCGTCCACCCACGATGCAATATAGTTGGTTTCTGAGTAAATGTAAATCTCTCAAGGGAAAAGGCACCCATACCACGATCTATTACGGACTACCAATCATTTTGAGCTATGCAAATCAATCATTTTCCTCCCATTTTCTCTCTCCCTCTCTCTCTCCCTATCTTTAGCTCCATCTCTCTCTTTTAATATCTACATCGAATTCATTTTAGGGCAATAAAAGCCATAGGTGTCACTTTCTGACGAACATATGTCGTAAGAGACCCATCCATTCCATCCGTCTATTATAATGCACTACGTATTATAGTTCCCCACAAATGACAAATCAAGATCCAATTTCCGACGCGAAATCCAAGTTCCGAAATCGTTCAATTTCAATCAATTCCATCAAGTTTACCCTATCTGTCAAGTGTCAGTGAAACAAATTTGTTCTATGATTATTGTTTACCACGATTGTTTCCTTATTCCTACCCCCTAATCCACTAACTAAACCCCAATTAACCCCCTAATCCGCTACCCCCTAATCCACTAACTAAACTAAACCCCAATTAACCCCTTCCTTTTCTCTCAGGTCTCGACACATTTGAGGATGAAAAACGAGTTGCAAAGCAGATCCTAATTGAGAAGTTTGAGGAACTTTTGTAAGTGAAGAAAATATTTCTTTCTATAATACAGTCACGTGTTCAAGTGCTGTTCTAACACACTGTGCTTGCTCCCTCGACTCCTTCTTCTGTCCTCTGTCTGTGTATCTCTACATTCCTATCTGTCTTATATTCTCTCTCTTCTCTCATCATTTTCGCTAAAGCATGGTTGCAATTTCGAGAAAACTTCTAAGGCTTTCCCACCTCGGCCTCATTTCTCATCAAGCTTGTTTTCTCGATGTATCGTCTCCAAAACGAGTCGCAGCACTCCCGGGGTCAACAACGTGTTTGGAGCGCGCGGGGAAGGTGTAACGATGTGAGTTGGAGTGGTCAGCAGTGCGCGCCGCGCAAAACAAACATGGTCACGTGACTTGTCACTGGGTTTGTGTAAGATGTAGGCTTGTTTCATAGGATAATTGAATGTGAATGTATCCTTGCATAATTAGATGATAGATTGGATTGAGGACTGATTACTGATAGAAAATATACAAATTCAAATGTTGATAAATTGAGCGTCTAACTCTAAGATCAGATTTATCAAGCTAATCAAATTGAGGACTGAGGTATTAAATCCCTTGGAAAGACCAACTGAACAACATACCAACAAAATACAAATCAGTCACCTAAGAAATAGAAAATGAGACAAGATCGTGGAATTCACTCGCTTAGGCTTCAATGACCCCGACCCGACTAATGCCAAAGCCCAAAACTATTTGAGTTGTCATGTGTAATTGTAGTGTTTCCATATATCTATTGCTCCCTGTCTTTCTTGCTCATTCTTGTTCATTATTTGGGAATATTTTGAGAAGCTAAACTAGGGTTCTATTCGTTTTAATTCACACAACGGGAACCAAATATTTATATTCCTTTGTCTCTGACCTTCCCACGGCCCCATCTTTGTTACCTCTCTTACACAGCATTCCTTCCTATCCATGTTAATCTCCAACTATCTTTCTTTCTTTCTCGTTCCATCTCCCGCTCCTTATTGTGCAGACAATGCACACACATTACGTATAGAGAGAGAAAAAGAGAGAGAGAGATAGAGAGATCTGCTAATGTCGCATGCTTACCTATAGCATTTCCGGGTCCTCTGTGCAGACAGCACGCGCCCTCTCTCTCTCTATTATCTTTCATCTTCGTTCATTCCCGCCTCTATGTGCAGCTCGCAACACTCTACGTATAGAGAGAGGAAGGGAGAGGGGTAGTGAGAGATCTCTAAGTCGCAGCTACCAGAGCATTCTCCTATGTCCCACCGCTCTCATCTTATCTTCTCTCTCTCTCTCTCTCTCTCTCTCTCTCTCTCTCTCTCTCTCTCTCTCTCTCTCTCTCTCTCTCTCTCTCTCTCTCCCCTCTCTGTTCTCTATACCTCTAAGTGCAGATCTGTTCATCTATTTTGGGATCAGTTTACGTTCTATGAGTAGTTGTATCCGTTTTAAGACTAGCAGCTATAATGTTTTTTAAGAGGAAAAGGTATGTTTCTATTTGCATGTGATGATTTCGCTGAATTGATGCTGTGACGAACGAGAACGAGATCGTGTAATACGAAACTGCATATGGATTGAATGTGATACTGTGTAGTTGACGGAGATTACTAGCCTGTCGGTAGATTGTTGAGTAATGATCGGTAGTAATTTGACGATTAGTTGGCCATTATCTTTTTGTGGATCAGCTTGTTGGTAGAGCTTGGAAATGTATAGTTTGATCGGCTCTGTTTACATGGGGATAAATTCAAGTGAAATTCTAGTAGAACCACTCCCCTTTCCTTTTTTTCTCTCCCCATCTCTCTCTCTCTTTTTCTCTCCCCTCCTCCCTCTCCCCCTATCGCTCGCTTTCTCTCCCTATCTCGTATTGTATGCCACATATATAATTCAACTTACATCCCCATAACACTCCAAGAGCCTCTACCCATTGTCTTCCCCTGAGCTCTCACGTACCTCCTTCTTTACACGATGTCAACCTTGTTAAAAAGCCATACGTCATATTGAAATGGTGCCTTGTTTTGTACTACAGTCGGACCCAGAGCTACCGGTATATCGGGGCCAAATACTGTTCAGTGTTCAGTTCCTATATCGGGGGAAGTTTATCCTCCCGGTAAATCGGGGTTCCGATAACCCGGGGTTCGACTGTTTATTGTTTTCTCATAACCTTTTAAATTGCGTGTGGGATAGCTAAAATCTACGTTTCACTCTCCTTTCATAGGCAAGCACTTAACAAGCTATGGGAAGAGAAAGCAAAAAGGTGAAAGTTTGACACTAACTTGCACTGGTCTGTGTTTTATGATTTGGGATTTTGTCTTTGAAATAAGAATTTTCTTTTTGTCAATGATTTAAACGAATGGTAATTTCGAGGTACTGAAGTCTTGTTTTGTTCAAACAAGGCAACTGAAGTCGTCGGTAAACTCAATTGGCGTGACGGAGAGTGCATGAAAGTTTTATAATTTATCTCTCATGATCATGAATACTTCCTGCAACATTTATTAACTCCGGGTTCTGCAAGCTAATTAGTTAATTTAAAATTAATATCAACGTAGTATTTAACCAATGTCTTGGTTTATTTACACCGATTTTGATTGTTTTTATTTTCTTTCAGAAATGACACAAACGAGCTTCACGAAGAGAAAAAGTAAGTTTATCAATTTCTCCACGTGATAGCTGAAGACGTGAACAAGTGTTCTCGAAAGCTTCTGTTTTATTGATTTTCGTTAATTTTGGTACCATTTCATCGTTCTCTATCTTGCTATTTAGTGTTTTCAAAATGCTAAAACATAAAATAATACAGTGTAATGTTTGATGGAGCCTGGGGAAATTCTAACAGAGTTTTCCGTTTTCAGCAAGGCCCTAATTGCAGCTATTCAGTACTTTTTGGAGGATTTTGGAATATTACATGTAAGTTGCTGTAGCTGTAGTTTCTTTCGAGTTACCTTCAAATCAGTTTGTAGCCTTACCTCATCGGTCCGTTTATGATTTCTTCATTTTATTCCAAATCCCCAACATCTCTCAGCCATCGAATATTGCACGAAGTTTTTCGATGAACCGAAAAGACGTGGATAGGCTAACTAAGAAGTTATCTACTCTTAGGAGTAAGGATCACCCCTCAAGGGTTAGTTTCTTCGACTGTCTGTCTGTCTGTCTGTCTGTCTGTCTGTCTGTCTGTCTGTCTGTCTGTCTGTCTGTCTGTCTGTCTGTCTGTCTGTCTGTCTGTCTGTCTGTCTGTCTGTCTGTCTGTCTGTCTGTCTGTCTGTCTGTCTGTCTGTCTGTCTGTCTGTCTGTCTGTCTGTCTGTCTGTCTGTCTGTCTGTCTGTCTGTCTGTCTGTCTGTCTGTCTGTCTGTCTGTCTGTAGGTCTGTCTGTTGGTCTGTCTGTTGGTCTGTCTGTTGGTCTGTCTGTCTGTCTGTCTGTTGGTCTGTCTGTAGGTCTGTCTGTTGGTCTGTCTGTTGGTCTGTCTGTTGGTCTGTCTGTCTGTCTGTCTGTCTGTCTGTCTGTCTGTCTGTTACATACAGACAGACCAACAGTATGTCTGTCTGTCTGGATTTTTCTGTTTTTCCTCGGTTTGTTGATTTCTTTGTTTTTGATTTATCCGTTTCCACCAGCATCGATTGAAAGTTGTTAACCTGCATTCACTGGTGAGAGAGAATTCTTGTGAAATTAGAGGGGTGTTCATGTGATGTTCATGTTGATACGACGTTCATGAACGAAATGTTCATTTAAAACTCCACAGTTCCTCTATCGGTTCCTCTTTTTGCCCCCTTCCGAATGTGTACATGTGTCTGTACCAGCTGTACTATACCACATGTATGCAGTCAGTGATGTTTAAAGCACGTGAATGAAAGATCCTAACACTGTATTACAACTTTTCATATATTTTATGAATCCCGTTCTTTCACACATCCTTTCCCTCAGGGTATATCAGCGTTAAATCCTCTCAGTAAAACTAAAGGTAAGTTGCTGATAACAATTCCAAAGCCTATTTGCCGTAAAAGCATTGACAAGTGTCTCGTCTGTGTGTTTGTCTGTGTTCGTTTTTGTGCGTCTGTAAAGTAGTGTCGTCAATACACCAGAGTTCTGACCAGACAGTGTCTAGTGATTGTCAGATCATGTAACACATGCCAAATCATGTAACCATGGTAACTAATAAAATGTGTTCCAGAGTATGTTATGTGCTATACAAGCAGTGTCCGTTTACCCTCAGGTCAGTCAAACTACACGTGCTGACTAACACGTGCTGAGTAGGGAATGAAGATAGGGGGAAATGAAATGAAGATAGGGGCGGGGGGGGGGAGTGGTTAAACTATGGTACATACATACAATTTACATGTACTACATTTCCATCGTGACATTTCATTGATCCATTGAGAGTACAATATGTTTGCAGAAACTGTAACCCACCCGACCCACCTGCTGATGGGGGGACTGTAACCCCCTGCTATCCTCCGAAAAACATAACTCTATGATCCCATGATACACTCCTCCTGCAGACATGCATGTTACACACACCGTCCCCATTGTTCTTCGCCTCACACAATTGGTAGACAACCGGAGAGAGTGAGGGAGTGGGAGAGAGTTGGAGGAAGAAAGGTGGAGAGAGTGGGAGAGTGGGAGGGAGAGAGAGTTGGAGGAGAGAGATATATCTAGAGATGAGTAGTGGTGTGTATGGGAGGATTGTCGATTGAGGAGACGCCTGCTGTCATAGGCAAATGATAATATTAAAATAATCACGGGATAACTTTATGAAGTCAGAGGAGGAGAACCTAGAATATTACAAAAAGGAAAAGAATTTCCTTGTTTGTTTATGTCGCTGAGAAGCGCTGTCCATCTTTAGACCTGGCTTTTAGAACATCGTTCTTATCTAGGAACATGAATTTCGGAAAAATTAGACCTACTGTTCACTGTTCAGGCCTCATCAATGTTTCGCTGTCATGTCGTTTTAGTCGGCGCTGTCCTTACGTTATTACCATAATTCTCTCCATGATTCTCCTTACATTTTCCACACTCCTCACATCCCACACTCCTTCCATTTAGAAGGTGTTGACACAGATGGATCCCGGGATTATGTCCATAGTGACGCATCAACATCAAATGAAACAGTGGATGAAATTGATGCCATTAACAAACGGCTGTAAGTATAGATATTTCTTCCAGCCCCGGCTGAACTACATCGAATCCCAAACCGTTATATATTATCTCGACTGACCTTTTGTTTCCTAGATCCCTTCCATTTCGTGTCCTTTCACCCATATTTGACGTAGACCGACTGACTGACCGATACTCAATGACATCGCCGCCATACTTTGACCGACAACAACCAAACAAACGCGACAGTACCCGGACAGACAGCACTGAGCCAGACATTGAGCCATTGGGTTCCCCTCTTCCCTTCCTAACGGCACACCGGCCTGAGAGTATGGAGTGTGAGAGTCCGGTTACGATTGTCAGTGGTGGTTATTGTAGTGAGACTGACCTGCTTGTTCCAGAGGAGTTGGAGCATGATTCTAGTGGGTACAAGAGTGGCGGAGAACTCTCTGGAGAAGCGAGCGGAGAATTTTGTGGAGGGACAAGTGGCGAGTTTTCTGGAGGGACAAGTGGCGAGTTTTCTGGAGGAGGTGATTCATGTTCGAGGGAAGGAGATAAACTCAGTACGACAGACCTTGGAGAAGATTGTATAATTAATAGTGATCAAGTGGTAGAATCTGAGAATAAATTCGATGAATCTATCGATACTTTCGGAGAAGTGGCGGAGGGAATAACTTGGGGTGCAAAACAGGGTGACCAAAAAAGAAAAAGCAGTAACAGGGTGTCTTTTTTAGAGCTAGGCTCTTCTCTTAGTGGTTTCAGTGGCAATGGAACCACCAAGGTTAGTCACAGCCCCGTCACAGCTTTTTACTCCGTCGCAAAGTTATTATTTGTACTCCTTCGCAAAGTTATCTCAAATCATGTGTTCTGCAGGGAAGAGAGAACTGTGAACCCTACCTAAACTCCTTTCTCAAGAGGATATCATCTCTGACTACTGCTGACAAAAAGTTTGACTGACCAATGACATAAACTTTGACTTGTTGACTGATTCTTTTTGTTAATCTTAATTTCATAGATATGGTAACGAAGGTAACCAAGTTTTAACCTTTTTCAGGCTGTATACAGATTCGTCCGTAAAGCGATCGAAAAAAGTTTTTAAAGGAAAAAACGGGTATTAAAAAAACCCCCTAAGCTAATATTGCCAAAGCGGGCTCGGAAAGGGGGCCCATGTTGCAAGTGGAAGGGGGGCGCTGGAAGGGGGCCTTCTTCTAAAAACAAATAAAAAACAAATATATATCCAATTTTAATTTCAAATCCTTTCCCCCCTCCCCTTTTTACCCTTAAAAGGTTTAGGAATAAACTCCAACTTTGTACAAAATTTTTTTGGAATTGGTAATCACTAAATTGCAAACCCACTAGGCTTTTGGTAGGATTTTTGGGGTCGGAACTCCCCCCGTTTGTTGAAAACGTATTAAGGGTTAATTTTTTTCGGTTTACTAATTTGATAAAATTGTTCCCTTGAAAATTTTTAGTTTTCCCTCTGATGGAAAGAAAAAAAAACAAAGGAAAAAAGAAAAATAAGGGCCCCCGAAAAGAAAGAGAAAAAAAGGAGGAAGAAAAGAAAGGGAAGGGAAAGAGGCAGGGAAAAAAATTGGGAAAGGGGAGGGAGGACCCGGGGGAAAGAAAGAAAAGGTTGATGATTGGGGGGGATGGGACGGGAAAAGGGGGGGGACGGGGGAAAAGGGGGTTTATTGAGAGGGGGTTTTTGGGGGGGCCCCCCCCCCCCGGGGGGGGGCCCCCCCCCCCCCCCCCCTTTTTTTTTTTTTTTTTTAAAAAATTTTTTTTCCCTTCTCTCCTCTTTCTCTCTCTTTCTTTCTCTCTTTCTCTCTCTCTCTCTCTCCCTCTCTCTTCCCCCCTTCCCTGACGCCTTAGCTGATTTACATGTCCCCCTGCCTTCTAAAAAAACCAAAATCAAAATTCTCTCTCCTCCTATCTTTGTGTGACATACATCAACGTATCCTTATTACTACTATATTCGCATAATACATGCCACATCCGTCCTTCCGGTAATCAGTCTATCTCTCTATCTTTTTTATTTGTGTCTTTGTCATCATGAGAAAACAGAAGTGCATTGTCTTCTTTGTCCGTCGGTTTACTGTCTTTAGACCACAATCAGAAGCAAGAGCTATCAACTTTCCTTATCGGTATCCCTATCTGCATACATTTAGTGATTGACTTTCAAGCACTATTACCTTGATTATTTGAAACTCTAAAGGATTTGTTCTGAATGAGTTATCTTGTATTTGTAATCATTTTCTTTCTTTGCAGTTCGTTGGCCAAACGGCAGAGTGTGTCGGATGATTTCCATAGTAGTAACAGCTCAGATGGTTCTCTCCGGGGACCATTCGCCTCAGATGCAGGTATGGTAGAGAAACTGAGAGATAGGACGAGAGAGAGAGGGAGGGAGAGATTTAGAATTCAATCTTTTTATCAAAACCAAAACCATTTAATTCTCTCAACAAAACTTTAAGTAGAAACAGATTAACTCTCTTTCTGTTCAGGAAGTTTGGGTGATCCAAGGCGATGTAGTCGTATAGTTTATGAACCAGATCCGGATCTTGATATTCCTGGCGAAATGGTGCTGTGGAGTCAAGCTAACGGAGCTGTAAGTATACAGTCGGACCCCGATTTACCGGGTAAAACCCTTTCCCCCAAGCATCCCGGTAAATCGGGGTCCGACTGTACCACCAATTCTTAGTTTTGTGATACACATGTTACATTTCTGTCCCCGATATATACTTCATGGAATTGCTGATACCGAACTTTCTATTTCAGTTGATAAAATCTCAAGGAATGGGAAAGAAGCAGATTCAACGACAAGATGTGATTTCGGAGTTTATTCACACGGAACAACATTATGTCCGCAAACTAAAAGTTCTAACTACGGTTAGTTACACTTGGAATAGAGTTTTAAACTCTTCTACTTCTAGGATTTTAATGTTTTTCCTCTCCTTCCTTCCCAAATTATTTCTCTCGCCTACTCACTGATTCATGACCAGCGCTACATACACCATTGTTCTTGCTGAACACCAAACGTATTCCCATCGGTGTATTGACCCCCTCTCCCCAGGTGTATTACAACCCCCTAATGACCCCCTCTCCCAGATGTATTACAACCCCCTAATGACCCCCTCTCCCCAGGTGTATTACAACCCCCTAATGACCCCCTCTCCCCAGGTGTATTACAACCCCCTAATGACCCCTCTCCCCAGGTGTATTACAACCCCCTAATGACCCCACTCCCAGGTGTATTACAACGCCCTAATGACCCCACTCCCAGGTGTATTACAACCCCCTAATGGATCACAACTCCCACTCCCAGGTGTATTACAACCCCCTAATGACCCCCACTCCCAGGTGTATTACAACCCCCTAATGACCCCCTCTCCCCAGGTGTATTATAACCCCCTAATGACCCCCTCTCCCCAGATGTATTACAACGCCCTAATGACCCCACTCCCAGGTGTATTACAACCCCCTAATGACCCCACTCCCAGGTGTATTACAACCCCCTAATGACCCCACTCCCAGGTGTATTATAACCCCCTAATGACCCCACTCCCAGGTGTATTATAACCCCCTAATGACCCCACTCCCAGGTGTATTACAACCCCCTAATGACCCCACTCCCAGGTGTATTATAGCCCCCTATTGACCCCCTCTCCCCAGGTGTATTACAACCCCCTAATGACCCCCTCTCCCCAGGTGTATTACAACCCCCTAATGACCCCACTCCCAGGTGTATTACAACCCCCTAATGACCCCACTCCCAGGTGTATTACAACCCCCTAATGACCCCTCTCCCCAGATGTATTATAACCCCCTAATGACCCCACTCCCAGGTGTATTACAACCGCCTAATGACCCCTCTCCCCAGGTGTATTATAACCCCCTAATGGATCACAACTTGATGGAGAAAGTTCAGATCATCTGGTTGTTTCCTAATTTGGATGAGCTTATAAAACTCCACAAGGAATTCTGTACTGAGTTATTGGCCCGCCAAAAATCACAGGTTTGAACCATGAATGATTCCCTTACCACTTACAAACATGTACACAGAACTGAAAACATGTTATTCTGTCAGTTCCAAAAGACATGGATGTCCCCCAGTAATGCCAATTAACTAACTAATTAATTAACAATCCACACCAGACGAGAGTAATGGAGATAACTGATTTGATAAACCGGCATCTCCGGCGATACGAACTGAAGGATGCGTGTGCTAAGTTCTGCAACCACCAGAAGTCAGCTCTCGCCATGTTTAAATATGAACTGAACCACTCCAGTGATCTTGCCGGGTAAATTTTTAATGAAAAGTTGCTTTTTTTGTCCCTACAGATCAGTTCTATCTTACCTATTTTGGCTTCTTGATATGGCTGCGTTGATATTGAATAGCGATGTTTCCCTTGTGTGGCTCACACTGTATAAAGAGTTCGGTAGATCAAAGTTTCCCTAACTAACTTCTCCTAGTTTTGTACACGAGGCAGAGTTGCACCCGCTCAGTAAACGACTTGATCTGGACCAGTTGATAGGGTGCGTGCTGCAGCGGATCACTAAATACCCCCTGTTACTGGATCAACTAAAGAAGTGCACAATGAAGGATGATTGTCCTGAAGATTATAAAAATGTAAAAGGGTCTTACAATCACACCACGATCACACTACCCTACTAAGAGGGTGGTGTGATCAGTTCATGTATTAATTGGTCGGTGGTGTGACCAGTTCATGTATTAATTGGTCGGTGGTGTGATCGTGTCAACGTTGGGGTTGTTTAAAATCGGTTCAACTTCGAGTGGGCCAACACGTGGCTACACAGCGAGAAATAAACTTTCTTCGACTGTAAAATATAGAAAACACATAAAATTAACATGCTCATGTCTCTCAGATCACTGAATCGATAGGACTCTCAAAGGACCTAGCGACATTTGTAAACCTCCGAATCAAGGAGACAGAAAATGCAGCTCGACTTGAGAGTCTACATCAGAAGATTGATAATCAGATCCCCGAGAATAGTGATATGGGACCCTTTTCTAATCTGAGAATTACTGCACCTAGAAGGAAGCTATTGTATGATGGGCCTCTAACTCTTACAAGTCGGACTGGTGGTCTAGGTAAGTATTCCGACTTGAAATTGTGGAACTTATTTTAAGAATTTGTTGTGGTCATTTCTTATCTATAAATCAGCTCCAATAATGAACCTATCTTATTCAGAGATTCTAGCATTACTGATGACCGACTGTATTGTGCTTCTACAAAAACAGGATTCAAGGTGAGAGATGTTGTCCGCAACCCTATTTAGAGTGTTCTCTCCTTCACCTCCCACATACTCTCCTTCCTCCCCCTCTACCCCACCAACCCCATGTCTCCCTCCCCTCCGACCCCCTCCCTCTGTATCTTCACTACCCCCCACCCTCTCAGATACCTACTAAAACCTCTGGAGATGGAGGGAATGGAGATCAAGTCACCGGTTGTGATGCTCAACGAGATACATATTCCTGAGAGTTCCAGAGATAAAAAGGACAGGAAATTCGTCTTCGTTAACACCTCGGTAAGGAGAAGTTGCTTTTTTCAATCTGCCTGAAGTCAGTCATTTTATCACCAAGTCCAGAATCCAGATCCACATTACTTTAAACTAAAGTTAATTCAATAGTCAGCCATCGCTCCACTAAAACTTGTCACATCACCCCACTAAAATACCCCCCTTTACAGCAACACTGTCCCGGCATGTACACGATGAAGTGTACTAACAAGGACCAGAAGGAAACTTGGTTCCAGAATCTCTCTGTTGCTCTGGAGCAATACAAAATGAGCAACTCTCGAGCTGTCCCGATCGGCGTGCCAAAAAGTATTGGACCCCAGACAAGCTTCAGCGGAAGGTATGTTGTATCTACAATCACTCATTTTTCTTTCAGTTTCTGTTTCGCTCCTTTTCAGACTTCTATCTCCCCCCTTAGATATCTGCAACCACGTCTGCATTCATGCTTACACAACATCTAATCCCTGTTTTCAAAAGACCGCCCTCTTCAAACCGGGCCGACTGTGTAACATGTGCGAAACAAAGCAGTCATATCCCTGTTTGTTTACTACGTAGGGTCCCCAGCAAGGGTTCACGCCCATGGCAACCGCTCTTATCAAATCAAATTAAAGCAAATCAATCCCTGTTTGTTCCAGTATTATCTTGTTACATCATCCCTGTTTGTCTCTCAGTATTGACGAGGTTGAAGAGTCTGAGGATGAATCTGAATCTGAAGACGAAGAACCCAGTGAAGATGATGATGATGAAGAGGATGGAGAGACGGAGGACTCAACAACTGTCAACCATGAAGAGGTAGATAACTAGAACGGGCTTATGCCGCCCCGGTCTTCTCTCACTCCCCCCCTTTCTAACCACCACCCCTTGTAGGAGGTGGAGAGTACTACACCAACCTTACAACCTGAGGATAATTCTCTCTCTGCGGCCATTGCACCAACACCCACCCCTCCTTCCACCACACAACCAACTCTCTCAGAAGGAAGGAGTCCTAGGCGAAATAAGGAGAGGCAATCACATCAAAAGGTACCTAAATGAAATACTGTCTACTCCAAATTTATCATCTCTATCATATCACATAATTTTCCTGGTGATTTTCGTTTCCGTTTCAATTCTCTCTCTCTCTCTCTCTCTCTCTCTCTCTCTCTCTCTCTCTCTCTCTCTCTCTCTCTCTCTCTCTCTCTCTCTCCATTACCACAACATCACTCTCCCTCCCAGGTGGTCCCGGCTGAAGAGGACTCTGAGCTAAGCAGCCAGGAATTAGTAATGCGTGCTATGAATGAGAATAGACACATTCACAAACTGTCTATACAGTCAGGTACCTTTCTAGTTAAAATATTCGGTTTTACTTGCCTAGCTCGACCCCCCTTTTCGCGAGGTTTTACTAGAAAATATCTCAAATCCGTATACTCAAGTCTCCTTGTATTGGGCAAAAGTACCAAACAAAAACTATCAGGTCGGAAAAAGAAGACATAACTGACATATTACCATTTATGTAAACTCAGTTATAGATTGAAGCGTAAGTTAGTTTGTGAGATTAATATATCACTGTTGGGAATTTTTCCAGATAAAGAATTAAAGCACCTTGTATAATAGCTGAGAGCCAAAATACTACCCACCCATTCAGAGATTATCTTATATTTTATCTTGGAAGATTTGATTAATTTATTTTATTTATCATTCATTTATTATTACTTCCAATTACCATAAGACCATGGATTAATTTCATGTAAGATGAAAACGCCCAAAAGCCCCCCCCCTCTAGTCCCCGGCCGCATTTGTTTGGGTACCACCCCTCACTCAACCCACCCTTCACTCAACAATGCCCCCTTGAAAAAAATTACATAAACCAATATATTAACACATTCTGCACTTTCAGATTCGCCCTCAGAAGAGGTACTAGGCCAGATCCAACGGGCATCATTTGGACTGAGCAAGACCCTGAAGCAGCTAATGACGTCACTAAGGGACTCAGAGAAATGATCTTGTTACCATGGCAACCGTTGCCAACAGCTTAATCGAGTTCAGGGAGATATTAGAGGACAGTGCGAATGATTTTGGACAAGTTTTATTAATGTGTGTGGAAATAGAGAATTCGGGGATGTCGTTTTGACAAGTTTTGAGAAGAATATAGTCGTATAAATTTAAGGTTTTGGGTAAAAACACAGGGTGTATAATAATCGTGTGTACTTTAGATCGTGTATAGTGAAAGTGATCGGTACATATCCCTATATCAATCGAATGCTAATCTCTCTTTTTAGTTTAACTAAATGTAGACAATGTAAATATATATCTCAATGATTAAAAAGAGCTTGATTATTCCCTTATTTTTTTAAAAACTTTAAAAAATAAGAGAGGTCAACATATTTCGTTAGGGGGCAGTTAGACGTTATTTCTTCTGATTATATTTCCGCGACAAGAACAGATCTCAGTGGGAGAGAGTATGATACACCAGCTGTGAGTGTGAACACACCATATATGGTCATATACAATGGCCATATATGGTCATATGCAATGGCCATATATTGATATCCTGTCTGGAGGCATCGATCCGATCTGAGCACAGAATCAAAACGGGGCCGCCAGACAGTCGATATATATCTGGATCCAGAGTAGAGTGTGTTTCTGTTGCATGTCACTTCAGATAATTTTAATGACAATTAACACCAAAATCATCTTGTTTCGAATTGGTTGAATGGAAGGTACTGGAAAGCATCTCAGGACGAGAGTATTATGACTGCAACCTGGTCGAATTGGTTGTTGCTTTGGGTATATCAAGCAATCCCCTGTACGTAGTGCGAGGCATAGGCTCCGACGTCGTTAGCAGCTTCACTGCCAATACGTTGCGTACAGTTTCAGCTCACTGCTAGTGCTACTGCTCTCAAGTAAAATATTAGATGCTTTCCAGTTTATGTCAAATTAAAAACACGCTGTTTTTGTTTTGAAGGTGACGGGTATGAAATTTATAAAATACTTAGCATAAGACACAGACAGATACACATACTTCTATATTACAATTCTCTCAGTCTCAAAAATTGGGCACCCTGTGCCCTCTTTCTTTCTAATTCTCTCTCTCTTTCCTTCTCTCTTTCTCTGCCCACACTCTTTTAAACGAGAAAGCGGGCATGCTATTTCTCTAAAGTCGGATTTTTTGAAGTTGTCACCCCAAAATGACTGCGCATGTGAAATTTATCAATTTTGACGCGCACACCACACGTTAACATATGATGTGACGCGCAAAAACATTCCGTGCACGAAAAGGGGGGTGACAACTTCAAAAAATCCGACTTTAGAGGGGGCCTGACTCTTTTAACAGACCAATTGAAAATCAGCCGTCCAATAGAGTTGACATATAATATCACTGTCTTTCTCGTAAGAAATCTCTCTAAATATACATGCAACTAAACAAAAACAAAAACCCGAGAAAAAAGTTCGAGTGTGTCCAGACACTTCAGAACAGGAGTTGTTGATGTTTCTTTAAAAAGTGAAATCCTCGTATTTCCATATATGGAGCGAAAACTAATGCCCGTATATGGAATGATAATATATTGTCCGGGAATTATCATTCTTGGCGGGCGAGGAAAGATTTTGATGTGGCATCGTCATCCCCGGACAACTTTCTTGTCTTGATGTGGTATTCGGATAGAATCTGAAAATAGGGTCGATCAAGAATCGTGATTGGCATACGAATTTTAGAGGGGTGGCTTTTAGAAGGGGGTATAATGGATCACTAACATCGCTGAGTTGCTCCCCATTTCCACTGAAGTAGGCAATAACTGCAGAATTAAACATCTCCAACTGCTGCTTCATGACTGTGTTCTGAAAGGAAGTCGTGTTTTAGATCTGTGGCGCTTGTCAGCGCAGTTTTTAAACAAGAGTGTGGCGCGCCGTTTGATTTCGTGTCGCGTTGGCGCGCAGCGCGACGGTGGGCAGACCGGGTAAAGATTGAATGAAATGGCGGTCGCGCGTTCCATAAAATTCCCACGGAATCCTGGACCGGCGAAACTGAGCGTTCCGTGGGCGTCTTGAGCCACTGGGTATTGATTTAGTGTTATTCACCTTGTTTTCATTTAACAGGTTCATCTTGGTGTGAGTATCTTGCATTAATCGCTCCCACTTTCTTTTCCTGTCATCGTACGTGATCTGTATTGAGAAAAAAAAAAGTTAGTTTAAAAACCACCTCCGTCTTTCTTAGTCCGACTTCGGAACTAAACGATTGCATAACTCATACTGGACTATACTCCAGAGACTAGTGATCTACGTTACCTGAATTTCAAGCAGTTTGTTCTTATTGGCATCGGTTTGTGGAGCATTCTGCAGATTAGTAACTTCGTTCCGATATGCGTCATACTCAATTCGAGCATTTTCATAGTTTCTGCAGGGTTAGAATAAGCGTTAACTCTTTGTTAAGCCGAATTTATTTTCACCATGACACTCTCATTATCTCCCCAAACCCCATTTCTACCATCTCACGACTTACTTAACAGTCAGGATGGTATCTTGCATGGTGACATTAACCAGGGTATTGAGAGAATCCACAAACGATTTGATTGCCCCTGTGAGTGGAGAAGTCTAGTGAGGAATTCTCTTGATATATGACCCTCCTTTACATTTGCACACGGAAAGAGGGTCGAGCAAGAAAAGATTTATCAGGGTACATAAAATACAGTTGCAGAGATATAGGAATGTAGAAACATCTCAAACAGTAACTTACCTAACAGGCCCTTTCCGTTTCGTTCTAATATCAGATGAGTCGTTGAGTTAGCTTGAAGTTGCTCACCTAGCTCAGGAGCATGCGCCACCATTGTCTGAAATAATTCAATTTTAACCAAATTGGAGCAGATTATATTTGTAACGATTTATTACACAAGTGACAAGATCTCTGTAAATATTATGTGTATGGTCTCCCCTCTCTTACATTGAACTGCGTCCTCAGAAGTTGATGGGATGTAAGGAGTGCCTCAAACCGTGTGTGTAATGCCCTGGATTCTCTTAGCATGGCAGCAAACTGCAGCTTCTGTATCTTTAGATCGGATATTCTTTCCTATGGGGAGAATTTAGTTAGAATTCATTATCTGAAATAAACAAAGTCAACTGAACATGGAACTACTATACCATTATATAATCCCTGTTTCACCACGCTCCATGTTTCAAACTTCTCAACACTACTTTAAACAAATTAATTTGAGAAAGCCATGTCCAAGTAAAAAAACCCCGGACGCTAGACGAGACCCCGGTCACCACATGTTTAAGAAGTGACTCTACTCCCCCCGATTTAACCCCTGAACGAGTTCTTTTCCACTCTACTCTTCCGCCTCCTCACGGATATCCCCGATCAATGTATATTTGAGCCCCCGGGCATTGGGGACTTAGAAGATATACAATCTGATAAGTTCTGGTAAAAAAAGCGGTTTTTATAAGGCTGCTAAACAACACCACTCAAAGCCGGCCCACCCCCGCGCCCCGAAAAAGGGGGTTCAGTATGATGAGGGGTTTTACAGGGGGCTATACACTACCGAAATTTCGTTTCCCCGACCCCGGACGAGCTGAAAACAACAGTCCCCCAGCATTTTGGGGGAAAATCCCCGAACCCCCACCTCTAAAATGCTCTCCAGTACTGGGAAGTGGGGGGGGAGAGTTCGAGCTGGGCAATAGAACCCTAACCCAAATTTAGTTTTCCCATGGCTAGGTCAAGGAGTTTCGGAACGGGTTTAATGGGTGTTCTTGGTATATTATAGGGAACAGAATGCGAAACTGGGGTCCACTCCGATGGGGAGCGCATGAACGACCCGGATCTCCTATCATCAAGTTTGAAGGACAGTCTGGGAACTGGTGTTCAGGAGCGAAGACCCACATATTTAAAAGCCTGTTTCGATTTGGGGGGAAGGGACTGTGTGTATTCACCCCGGAATGTAGGATCTTTAAAAATTTGCAGTGAAAAGGAGGCACCAGGACCACACCAGGGGCTGGAGGCAGTGCTGTCATTTAGAAGGGTGGACAAATTGGAAACGGTGCTACATCCCCCCCGCCCAATCCAAAAAAAATGTCTGTGGGAGTTCCCCCTCCCCGCTATACCCCCTCCCCAGTCCATCAAAAAAATCACAATCCCCAGTACCGAAAAAACCCCACTCCTCCCCCCTCCCCCCCCTTCACCAATGGGGTCTCCTATGCCGGGAGCAGTCCCCACCTTCTCCGAGCTAACGGCGCTTGTCTGGTACTGTCCGAAATTGCTGTGATGCCCCTCCTGCCAACGGAACCAGGGATACTGGATCCCCCCGCGGGGGACTAGGGGGGGATGAGTCCCCCCTCTGACGATACCCCCCCGTCAGGTGTCAGCCCTAAAGGAGGGTTCCCTTACACCAGCAGACTGAAATCTCCTCCTACTCCCCCCCTCTCAACTAGGAACAGCCACCACTTCATCGAACTATGAGCATGTTGCCTTGGGAGATTCAATGTTAAAGGGACTGTGTCTGGGTGGGGTTAAGGTCTTTGCCTATGGAGGCATCACGATTCGCGGGCTGCACGACAAGATAGTGGGCTTCATCCCTGACAGCTCTACAAAAACTGTGACCCTATTGGTCGGGACAAACGATTTAGATAGTAGCCTTTCGATATGGTCAATAGTAGATAGATATATCGATCTCATGGAGGTAGTACGTAGGGCCTATCCAAATGCCCTGATCAATTGTATAAATGTTCTACCTAGGGCGGACATTAGAGATATTGGGATGGATATAGTGAGGCTTAATAGGCTATTGGAGGATTTCGTTGAGATGGAGGTAGTCGGGGCTTCATGGATTAGGCTCTTTAGGGAGTACCTGGATCACTGTGGGTGCTGTCCCAATCTCAACCTTCTAGCGAGAGGGAGGCTGCACCACAGTGTGAAGGGGAAACAAATACTTATTAACTGTATCCTGAGATGCATTGGTAGAGCAATCGAATATAGAAGGCGATATAGAGCAGATCGGGTGGCCGGCTCCTGAGCTACAAAAATTTTGGTTTGAAATGATAGATCTTGAAACTTATCGCAGTCGTATTGGAACCCACTACCAACGTAAATCTAACCATGAAAACAACAAAACAAACCGACTAAGACACTACACATCACAATATTCCACAACATACCGCGAACCCCCGTATAATTCTCAATTTCTTCGCTTTTTCTTAGCCGGTTCCGGTGTCTTTCTATATGGATTCATAATATTTCTATGTTTTCTCGGCCTTTCCAGGCAGTCATTCTCCAACAATCTAGACCATTGCTTGCCACGATCTGTTCAGAGTGGCAGTTTTATGAAACCTCAAATCTATCCCCTTTATTTAGCAATACAAATGGCATACCTTTTATGCATAACCTCCAGTAGCAACATATCTTCTAAAAGAAATGATATAAAAATCAAAACACTGTTTTTCCTGAAAACATTAGTCAGATCTCTAATATACTTTTTTTCGTAGCTAGTGGCACTGCTACTCTAGTGATACAACCCTGATTACCAATCCGGGCCAAAACAAAGTTGAAACTAGACCCTTAAAAAGTATTTTTGTAACATCAGGGTTTAATAAAGAACCTAGACCTCAAAAAATCCAACCTTCCAGGCAAATAAAAAGTGATTTAAGGGCCCATACCTGTAACTTATCCCCCGATATATTTATTCTAAATGAAAATGGTTTTCTAAGTTATATAGAGATAATGAAGTGGTATGGATCAGACTACACAGTTTATAGAAAAGATAAAACTACGGGCGAAAAAAAAATACAAAAAAAAAGGGGGGGGGGGGTAAGATCAGAAAAAAAACAATGCGGGTTTAAAGTTTTCTATATAAGGAAATTTGGAGATCTTCCCATTTAAAAGGCTTGTTAAAGCAAAAAAAAAGGGGAAAACTTTTTTATCTAACATATTATAGAATGATTACAGTAGTTGAGTTTGCAATCAGTAGAGGAATATTATTAGAGCTCATAAAAAGATATAGCAACATAGCATTTATAGGTGACTTGAATTTTAAGTTCAGTAAGGACGGGGTGTACCCGTACTTCGAACTCCAGCCACTCCAGGTTCCTGGTATTTGATAATTTAGGTCTAAAGTTTAAAATTAAAAAAATCTACCCATCGTCAGGTAAATTCTCGACCTCATCATGACTAATCAAACTGATATGTTTTTCAAGCACTATCCCAACCCAAAACCCTTACTTCTTCTGATCTTTTCCCTTAACAGCTGATATCCCCCGATCAAGAAACCCAAGTCTGTAGAAAATGAGAAAAATTTTTTTACAAAAAGGCGGATGGAAAAGCATAAATAATGAATTAGGTAAAGTTTATGGGGGCCTTTTTTAGAAAACCGTACAATTAAAAAAAAAGGAATCTTAAATCAAAAAGGACATAATCTTAGAAAACAATTTTCCCATGGTTTCGTTAAAGTTGGGGAAAACCCCCATGGGAGACAGTGAGTGAAAAATCTAAAAAAAAATCGATGAGAAAAAAAGTCAGCTAAAGCTCGGGGCAGATCCTGCCCCTTTAAAAATTTTTCCCAAAAAATTGAAAGGATATAGGGAAATGGTTAAAAATAAAAAGGAAAGTTATTTCACTGCGAAGGGCCCGGAAACTCTGTTCTAAAAAGTTGTACAAACCATTTGGTCTTATCACTAGTACTAGAAATTCCGAGTTCTACAAACGAAAAAAATCCATCCACAATTAGAAGAAAATGTAACATGTTTTAATTTCTTTTTTAGTCAACAGTTCTGGGTAGCAGTGATTAAAAAAACTCACGTTAATTAAGAGAAATAATTTTGGGGCTGAATGACACTTATTTTAGGAAAATGATGTTTTTAAAATCTCAAAAATTTAGACCATCAAAACCACTGGTCCGATAATATAGAGGGGATTGTCAAAGAAATGCGGGGTTTTTTCTTAGTAAACCCTTTTCCCTTTTTTTTAATAGCTGTTTTCCCCGCTGGCGTTTTCTGCCGAATGGGAAAAATGCCAATGTTGCCCTATACACAAAAAGTGTGCCAAGAACGATGTTAGGGAAATTTGGCCCATATCCCAAAAAGTTTAGTATGAAAGTCTTTGAAAATTTAGTCGGGCAAAACTTACTCTCAATGCAAAGAAAAATAAAAAAAACATAAAAGGCTTTTTCCTCATAAATCTGTAAAACACAGCTTATTGAAATTTTCGCAAATTGCCTAAATTCTAAACAATCACCCAAAAAGATATGTTTATTTGACTTTTTAAAGGGTTTTGATAGTTCTCCAAAGACTTAAATTAGAAAAAAATTAAGAACCAAAATTTATATAGCGGGAAAACTGCTAAACTTTATAAAAAAATTTTCTCCCAAAATCGAAGACAGCGTGTAAAGGGAGATGGCTCATTCCGATGGACTCTGTAACACCCGGTTGTAAACCCCAGGGTTATTCTGGCCCCTAATTTTTTCCATTTAAAACGTATTGGGTTTTAGTTAGGGGATGGTACCAAATAAAATATATGCCGAGACTCAAAATTGGCGGGAAAAAGAGTCAAAACCAGTCTGCAGTTAGATATAGATAATTAGAAACGGGAGCACTGAAATAAAATGAAGTTTCATCCTTAAATGTAAAGTAAAACGTAACAGTAAAGTGGTTAAGATATTTTGAATTATTGGGGGGAGTAAAAACTAGATGTACATGTCGAAACGTTTTTGGGGTGTTATGCGGGGAAAAATAAGCTACACTGATCCCTCGAATTTGTTCAAAAAACTTTACAAAAAACTAGGTCTGTCAAACGGCACTGTAATATGGTTGTCAACACAAGCTAAAAAAACTCTTTAAAAGTAATTAGGACTTTTAAACTGTTTTCCCAATTGGGACCCTTTAAGTGATAATGGTCTCAGTAAGTTGAAAAAAAATACAAAAAAGGGGGTGTGAAATTTCTTTTAAGAAAAATTGTAGCTACACTGAATGAAAAATTTGAGAAAATTTTGTGAACTGAAACTATTCCGATGTCCTCAAATTCCCTTTCACCGATATACTCTTCTGCACAAAAAGTTATTTCACATTCCCCGCAACTACCTGCAACTACAATGTAGGGCAGACAAAACCCATTTTACTAGAACAACGAGATTCCAGAGTGAGAGAGAGACCTTCATATTGTTTGTACCGAGAGGGCAAGACTTGAGTCATTTGAGCAGTCATTTTTCTACAGAACACATTTGGCCTGGAATTTACTCCCACTGTCTCTAAGAGAAATATGCAACCCTGCACTTTTTTCCATTAAACTCAAGAACCACATGCTAGAACACGGAGTAACATAAAATATCTTCTACTACAGCTGTATCTCTATTACTAGCCCTCTAATCCTAGATTTAAGGAAAGTACAGCTGTGAAGCATTTTGCTGCACTCTCTTTCTCTCTCTCTCCCTCACTCTCGCTCTCTCTCTCGCTCTCTCCCTCATTCTCCCCTTCTCTCAAAACCTCTCTAATATATCTCTCCCTCCTGCACTCTTTCTACTTCCTAAAACACTCTCTCCAGCATGACTATATGACGTGACTCACCGACAGGACAAAATAATCTAAAATACACAAAAATAAAATTTAATAAATCAATACCTCTAATTTATTAAACTAATTTATTATCTACATTACCCTATAAATTGATTTAGTGTGACTCTGCGGCGTAAGCGTCTAATTAGACCTGCCTCTAATCTGCTCTATATACAGGGACTTATATATATTTATATTTTTATGTGTGCTACTTTTCCTGTATATGTTGCAAATTAGTTTAAAATCAAATCAAAATCAAATCAAATGAGGGTCAGAACACAAGATGTGACAAAAGATGTGGCATGGTTGAATTGTTCACACTTCAGTGGATATGGCTAATGGCTACTCACGTCAGTATCCTTATCAACTGTTTTTGTTGTGTTCCCTAGTTTCTCTCCGACCAGTTGTTTTGTGTACTTGTAGTTTGTTATCGTCCACTTCTTGATTTGTTCCAGTTTAGGGGGCTCCAATGTTAAACACTGTACGGGGAACAATCTATCAGATTAGGGAACACAAATACCAATTGGAAAGGGAGGTATGGGTTGATCTACCGAACCCTCACAGCCTGTGAGTCACATGAAATAAAATGACGGCGTGAGCCACACAAGGTATTGGGTGAGCAAATATATTCCCACATATATGAGTAAACCTTTGGGAAACCTTTCAATAATGTGAATCAAAAGTCAGTAAAAACTAAATAAAGCACCTTTTTATCGGAAATAAATGGATTATCAGTAAAGCTGTCAGTAAACTGTCCCCCTTCTACTAATCCACTTTCTATCTGTCTGTCGTTTGTCTGTCTGTCAGTGTTATAGTCTGTCTGTCTGTCATTATAGTCTGTCATCATTTCATATTGTTCTAACTGATCAGATGATGGGGTGGTGGTACTGTCGGGAGTTTTCATATTGTGGAAGAGTTATTATATTGTACAATTCAACACACACAGTAGTAGGAGACAAAAGGAAACAGCGGTGTGTTGAGAATGGTGGTCGTGTGCGGAGAGAGAAAGAGAGAGAGAGTGAGTGTGAGAGAGAGAGAGGGAGAGAGAGAGAGAGAGATAGAGAGAGAGAGAGAGAGAGAGAGAGAGAGAGAGAGAGAGAGAGACAGCTACTACAATAACATACAATATGTGCGGCACCAGGTGCAGCTACCATCTGGTTACTGTAGGATTGTGTGGTTTTGTGTGACACGTATTGATCGAGGAAGGAAGCATTTAAAAAGGAACGAAAAATAATCAAAAAAATCTTGATCGCTCTGAACCTACCACTTTTCTGAGATTCAGTGGGGGTGCGAACTCCAATGATGGCTCTAAATCCACCGTCCTTTCCTCAGCACCAGCAGGTAGATCAGGTACTACATCAACCATAGTGGGCATGACTTGTAGAGAACACTCCCTTCTATACACAACCTGTTTATCACGTGACTCTTTATTATCAGTATGGGATTCTCTAAATGTTACGTGATCGGTATGTGACTTTTCAAATGTCACGTGTTTCTGAACAGATGAAGTTGGTTTATCATCATCCCAAACATCATCCCCGTTCTCCATATCGTCCTCTTCCTCTTCTTCGTCCTCCAGGGGAAAGAGTTGAGATGCTAATGTCCGTCCCTTTCCTCCCTCCTCAGAGCTGCTATCTGAGGGTGTCAGTTCCTGTTCCGTGGGAAATAACTCCGCTGCCAACCTTCGTACACCTTCCTCTTTATCAACTTCTTCCGAGTTCTGGACCTCGGAATCTTCCGAATCTTCCCTTCTTCTCTCTGCGGTGTCTTCCTTTCTTCTCTCACGATCTTCCCGATCCTCGTCCGTATCTTGGTCCATTATAGCAAAAACAGAGACTCCTTCAATAACAAAGTACTAACAGGCCACGAGAGACAGAAATAGAGAATGACAACGATGGGGAGAGAGAGAGAGATAGAGAGAGAGAGAGAGAGAGAGAGAGAGAGAGAGAGAGAGAGAGAGAGATAGAGAGACGTAGTGTACTAGCAAGTTGTAGGACTCTACAACACAAGCATAACATGCAAAACGGATGAGAGAGAAAGGTTAAGTGAAAGATGAAGGGGAGAGAAAGAAAGAGAGTGTGATAGTCGATGGAGATAGAGAGATAGAAGGAAGGGGTGCGGATTATAATAAAGGAAGGGGAATATTCCAATAAGACCCTCTCGCCACCTGACCATGTGTCAGTAGAGGGATTGAGAGAGAGAGTGTGTGTGTGATGTGAGAGAGAGAGAGAGAGAGTGCGTGAGCAATGAGCATCTTGCATCGCAGCTCACGCAATTGCACAGTGTGTCACTAAATGGGCGTTGGGCCCTGACATATTTTATACCCTATTGCCAGACAGGCCACAGAAGTAGCAGCGCAACCCCAGCCCCTACTAAGTTTTATTGTGCAATAACCCCCTCCGACTAATTTATATCATGCAGTCTTACAGCTTACTACCAAATATCTTCTCTTACCGGTTGTGTTCTGTTGTCGTATCGTGGTACCGTCATTTCAGGGTATTGTTGAGGCTGCTGACTTGCCGCGTAGTGGGGCGGTAACACTGCAGAGGAGAAGAGAGGTTAAAGACTTGGTGATCATTGGTAATATCTATAGTGAAATCACAGCGTTGAAAAGCGACACGGGCAAAGAGATGGATAACAAGGCGGATCAGCCTGGTCCAATTCCCCAAACGTTAACAATTCTAACCCTCTGTTCATATATCACGAACACAAGATTATTACTTATATCAGCATCCCTACCTGGAGCTGTTGCCGTTCCAGCAGATGGCATAACATCATCGTCATCAAATGTAACGTACTTCCTCTCTCCGTTCATACTGGTGGCACTCGTGTCTGGAAGGGCGGGGTTTCTGGGTTAGTGTGCCAAAAGCAAAATTACGCATACATACACACGGGAGATCGTGAGCAAAAATCTGGATTCCTTTTTTAAGGAATTGATAACGAAATTTCAGCCAGGTGCCAACCTGTATCAACTGATAAAGTAAACTCATTTGAACGGCTCATGATGTACCGTTATACAGGTATAGCTCGAATGAAGCGTGTAGAACGAAATAAAACGAGTGTGGAGGGATGAGAAACACTGCCAACGGAAAGAGACAATGAGTAGCGATTCACGAGGCAGTGGTGTAAATTTCAGGCCCTAATTGGAAGATCAAGTTTCCATGTGCATACGTCACAGTTACATGTGAGGGGAACGTGTCAAGTTTCCATGGTAACTGTAACGGATGAAATTGCTGACAAATGTAGTGTGTACTGTGTAACCATGGTAACTAGAGTGTAACCATGGTAACTAGAGTGTAACCATGGTAACTAGAGTGTAACCATGGTAACTAGAGTGTAACCATTGTAACTAGAGTGTAACCGGAACCATGGAGTGGCCAAATCATATTTGGGGGTGCATATTACAGCATCACTTACCGAGATTAACGTCTGCGAAGGAACTCATCGATGTGCTTGATGGCATTGGGTGCTAGAATCAAGGTAGAATTAGTTATTGATGCTTGCTGGGGTAATGTATAATAAGAAATTAAACACGGAGTGTATCTTATTTTAGCGACTTAAATAGAACGTAAACAAAATATCAATCAAAAAGAATAACCCTGATTTCAACTACCTACTATCCTATTATGTTACTCTAAAAACTCAGCGCAAAAGAGCTAAATCACACGTTTTTTAGATTTCCGATCGAATCTCACATCCCTCTTTCTAAAAGCGAATCCAGCTCATACAAGTATATTGTTCCCCAGATTACTGAACGTAAAGATAAATTAGGAAACAGCGTCGTTCAATAAACCAACTGATAATAAATATGTGTCTAAAACAGAAGGCTATAGGGATACGATCTGTGTTTTAGTCTGAAGACTGCTAGTAGAACGGAGAAGAAGAAGACAACAAGAGCCAGTCCACCATACGCCATATCTGAAATAGAGAGAGGGAGAGTTACCAGCTGTTTAGAAATCAATTACTTCCAGACGGTTCTAATATAAACTGTAGTAGTGAACATGATAACTACATGGCCTGGTAAACCGATACAAGTGTTCAGGCTCTTGATCGTGTAAACTGGTAAAGTATAAAATCAAAAGATTTAGACATTAAGGATGTAATCAAGGTGAGAAAGCAATGTGATGGATCTTGCAAAGCTAGTAATAAAGAGTGAGAGAAAGATGAGGTGCAACATCATTACACACTCAGACCACGTCAACATAGATACAAACACAGATGCAAAGGCACCTGGTATATACATAAAGTGAGTGTGAAATGAAAGAGAGAGAGAGGGAGAGAGAGAGAGAGAGAGAGAGAGAGAGAGAGAGAGAGAGAGAGAGAAAAAGAGAGAGAGTGAGAGAGAGAGAGAAAAAGAGAGAGAGAGAGAGAGAGAGAGAGAGAGAGAGAGAAGATAGAGATTGTGTAAAAGAAGGAAACACCATACTGCACAAAGTAAACAACTGGTGAAGAAATCACAGTGGTGGAAATGAAGAAAAAGAGAGAGAGATGGAGAGAGGTTGAGAGAGAAAGTGAGCTAGAGAGAAAGAGAGATATAAAGATAGAGATATAGATAGAGAGATGCAGGCTGACTCACATTTAGAGTTAGGGTTATTAGGATCCTTGGGTGCATCAGCCATCAGGATAAATCCAAATGCGATGGCTCCATTGACTACTGCAACAATGTAGCTCTCAGCCACAAACATCATGTTACTACTACCGTGGATAAAACTTGTTCTTCCTGAGCAGGGTTAACTTAAATTAAACTCAGATTTGATTTTCCCTTCCATCATTCCTATCTCTCTGTTTTTATATAACACTCAAACAACTGACCAATAACGTTCCTTCCTTACCTGAGGCCCGGTCGACGTGAGCGAAGGGGGCACCACGGATGTGCAGCCACATTTGTCCACTTGTCATGGCAAACATAATAAACTGGGGAGGGGAAGATGTGAGGATAATTTCAGAATGATTTCTCCAAGATTCACAGGATACATACAGCTATAGGTAACAGATCTGTGACATCATCTCACTATCTAAAAGCACTTACCATGGCAGTGATGGCCCAGTATTTCCACTTGTAAAGGAAGTCCAAACTGTTTCCTTTTATCAACAGAGTTCCTGATACCGCGAATAGGAATACTCCCAGTAAGATGGCAGTTGGTGTAGTTAGGGGGCCTGTAATAATGATAACATTATTTATTTCAGTACCACTATTGACTATAGTCTATACCGGTATCTAAAAGGACAGTAATTAATCTTGTTGAAGCTCTCCTGACTCATTCTATTTTGGTCGTTAAATCCCCACAACGAAATAGTCCCCAAAGATAAGTTGCAGTTTTCCGATGACACTAACCTAATAACCTCGATGACAACCTCGCTCCTTTCCTTGACCCATTTCGCCACTGCCTCAGCCGAAATTCCTCGCCTCTCAATATCAAACTTGTCCTCTGCCTTTCTCTTTCCACTGGCAGGGAAATGAAGAACTACCGGGGCTGATGTCAGCTTCAACTGTAGAGGGGTTTAGATATTGTTAAACCATTGGGAAAGGTACTAGCGTACTAAAGTACTATACTGGATAGGCCCAGTAAAACTTTAAAAGTTGGGCCCCGGGTATTCCAAACTCATTTCCTTGAGTTTTGGTACCAGATCAGATATAAACACAAACCCGCTGAAAGATGGACGCCCCACCATCATAATCAACTACAGAGAAGAAAACACGATTATCAAAGGACCGGGAGTAACGGTGCGATTTGGCCAGCGTGATAAACTCACTGTGAGCTTCCCTGGGTTAGAGATTCAATTAATCATTGTTAATGCATGGGTGAGGTTGAAATTAAGCAAACGCCAAATAGCGTGTTAAACATTTACCATGCGTTTTCTCGCTCGATGAGAGAGTCTAACCAATAAATTAACAGAGAGCTAGTAATTATTAATTAAATGGAAGACGTGTACTTACTTGCATATTTTGCATTGACGGTTAGGGGCCAGCGCGGTAAACATGACAACCATACTGTAGTTTCTGGGCATCGTTCTGAAAGCAAAGCAACATTATTTCATGTGAAACAGCGTTTTTGGAGTCTGTTGATGGGCAAAATTTTTCTTTTTTCTATCCCAACCAACATAGCTTGAAGCTTTCTCTCCCTTGATTCTTTTATACATAGAAAACTAGTAAGCTCTCACTCGCATTTGTATTGAAAGTTTTGTTGTGGCGAGCTGGATGGTGGGCGAGGGAGAGCAAGAAAGAAGAGATATATAGGGGGACAGAGAGAGAAGGGGAAATCAAGGTAAAGATAACTACTATCTCTTCTCTCAAGTTTTATAAGAGAGAGAGAGAGAGAGAGCTGTTCCAATTCCATCTATTCTGGGCAGAGCGTTGTGTTGAACTCTTCTGTTCTAAGATCATACTACAACTAACAACTAGGTCCAGTTATCTAGATTATCTAGATTATCTGGATTATCTAGATGATCGTATGGGAGTGATTTTCCTAGTTTTGCTTCTGTCAGTTCCGCTAGGAGTTTACGGAAATTGCTCAACCACCAAACTTGCATCTATCAGTGAAGCAACATCAAGATCTATCTTCAAAAATGGTAAGTTTTAGCTCGTATTAGCCCGTATTAGCTCGTTTAGCTACATTTAAGACCGAGTACTACTACTACTGAACTACGAGTGCCTGAGCTTGCCAATGGCAATCCCATAGGGGACTATCGTAAAACGATATCGCCGTTACTAGGGTCTAGGAGAGTAGCCCCCCCAACCCCCACTGTTGACTGTTTATAGGAACTACCATTATATGGCAGGGTGGAATACTTTAATTGGTCTATTAAGTTTTATCAAACTCTTTCAGAAAACAAACACATCGCTCAAAACGTTCTTGACAATGATATTAACACGATGTTTCATTCACTTATCGATGAGAATCCTGAGTGGCTCAAGCTAAAGCTCACAGTGTCATCATGGGTTGACAGAGTGGTCATTATAAACAGGTAAATTACAAGCCACTGAAGTCCGTAATTCATAATGCGTGTTGTATTATTTTTTGCCTAGCAGGATTTAATTTCGCAATTCGTGCACCCCGCCAGCAAAACACATGTAAAGGAGGGTTAGAACATAACACTTATTTTTGAATTCTTCAACTCATATTTAGCTTAAATGGGGCTGTAATTGTAATCGTGGCATACTAAATTAAAACTTCAATAGGTGTAAAAATGTCAATGCAAAAAGCTCAACCCGGCTTGCTGGAACTCAAATATTACTACTGGGAGCCACAACCAACACCACTTGCGGGACTATCTCAACAATAAACTCTAACATAGAATCTGTAGAGGACCAAACATACACTATTTCCTGCCCAAATACCAGCGAACCTACCATTGCTGTCTTCCTATATGATGACACATCTAGTGAGACTAAAATCATAATGAACATCGCAGAGGTCATGGTGTATTCACACACGTGTGAGACGGAAACTAATATTGGTAAGTGGGTTTAAATAAATGTAAAATGAGGGGGGTTGGAGTCGAGTCCCCCAAAAGTAAATATTGGAATTTGGGGTTGTTTTGTTTGTTTATTGTGTCGGTGCTTGTTTCAGATGTGTAGCTTCAATTAATGTTTAAAAACTCTGTAAAAATTAGCAGGATTTTTGCAGAGTTGTGTTATGTCTTTGTTCCATGTTATCTAGTAATCGCAGAATATTAGCACTCTAACTTTCTAGCAGGTGCACTGCCGCTTTATCTCTCACTTCCAACTTCCAATACCATATATGGTTTACATGACCATATATGGTCAGGTATGATATTCCACCGGCTCCTTACCTGATGAAAGAACGATACTTGTCCTCGTCAAGTTTGATAACTGGTGACCGGTAACTCAACTCTGTCAGCTGCTCCACACGAGCTTCCAGAGACTGAAAGAGGTAAATATATTACGTCAGGGGGGTTAATGAAGGTAATAGGTATTGGTTACATGCAGGGTGGGCACCTCATTTTAGAGCTCGAAGTGATTCCGAAAAAGTTTAGAATGAGCGAGAGAATATTTTCTACTTACATTGGAAGACACGGCGGTGAGACATATCACCAGTACTAAAAACCTCAACATGCTCCTACTCGGAAGGACAGTGTTTAGTAATGTGAGTGTTTGTTATAACCATCCTTTACATTTGTAAAAGAGGGGCGTGGCAAAACAAGTGAATGTAATGATTATATTTACAAATAGGAAAACAATTAATTGATATAATCGATCTAGATTCCAGGCATAATTAACATGAATGTACATAATTACAAAACTGAGATCTGCATAACGTTCAAACCGGAATTTATTTTGGATTTGGGAAATCTAAAATAAGACCGCAAATTAAAGCAGTTAGCAGATGGATTTCCGTGATTTTCTTGCATGGGGGAAGAGCAAAGCAAGATGGGAAGAGAGAGAGAGAGAGAGAGAGAGAGAGAGAGAGAGAGAGAGAGAGAGAGAGAGAGAGAGAGAGGGAAATGTAGAATTGAGAGAGATGAAGTTAGGAGAGAATGATTACTCGCTCTGATTAAATACTTGGGTGTGTGGGTTCTATGTTGTGTTGTTGTCCACTGTCTACTTGTCTCTCTCTCCCTGCCTGCCTGTCTCTCTCTCTCTCTCTCTCTCTCTCTCTCTCTCTCTCTCTCTCTCTCTCTCTCTCTCTCTCTCTCTCTCCTCTCCCTCTCTCTCTATCCCTCTCCCTCTCCTTCTCTCTCTCTCCCCCACTCTCTCTCTCTCTTTCTCTGCTAATCTTGTTAGAAACGTCGTAAACCCCGTTGTCTTCAAAGCCTTACTGAGCTTTGTTTGCAATGTCAACTCTCTGTTTAATATCTCTTTCTCTACAGAAGAGCTCTGTTTTCCTAAACGTACATTTTCATAATTCGCTATTGCTCAACGTCCGGTCTTGGTAAATTGTATTCACATAGTACTGTGTATGTGTTAACCACTGGTTACGAATTTAGAATATCCTTCATTTCCATTCTCCCTTGCCTTCTCTTGCTTACTCTCTATCTACTGATTTGTTATGTTCTAACCTTTGTAAGAAAGGAGAGAGAGTAGGTCAAACAAGACAAATACTGATACTGACTCTGAGTTCTAGAGCTATGACATATCGGAGGCTTTTTATTGCATTCCTTGCTGTTTTATATGTGAATAAATCAGAAGCTAAGAAGCCAGAAAGCCAGTCTTGTCCTAAGACAACAGGTGCGTAAAACTCCATACTTTCGTAGCAGGATTTAGGCGACTGTTGTCTAGTGGTAGACTAGTAGCCAGAGGTGTTAATAGCTGTTCGAATTACCCACAACTAAACATGGATTCACGTTGTATTCCAGTGTGACTGTCTAAAGATTGAAAACATGTCTAGGTGACCAAGACTGGTGCACATGGACTTCTTACAAGTGCTGCCCTGGATACGGTTGCTGTGGACCAGAGTCAACCTGCTGTTGGAGGCTTGGCAGGTGATTTAAACCAAAATGAACAAATTTCTTTTCGATTTCAGTACGATTACATATTTCAAAAGTTTTCAATCTACATAGTTCACCTTCTAACGTGAATATGGTCTATAAACCATAAATGTTTAGGGAGGGGAAGTTAGCAGAGGGGTGTTGTACACCAGAGGAGCAGTGCTGTAGTTCCGAGTCTGGTGGGAAATGTTGTCCCACAGATGCCAGGTACACATAGATTTTCTCTTTTGAGAATGTCATTATACAACAAAATTTTCGATATTTTTTCCCTGCCCGGGTGAACCATTCACCCGGATGATCTTTTTAGCACGTGCTAAAAAGATCATTCAGGGTTTATTTGCTAGTAAATACAGCGTATCTGAGGTGTTTATTGAACATGACAGAATCATCACCGTAGTTATATATATATATCGGTATCATTACTAACTAATTTCACTCCTCAGGTGTTGTACAGATAGTAGGGGAGTTGTCTCTTGTTGCACTAAAACATCACCAGTTGATCGAGTTCTATTTGCTCTTGGAGGGTGTAAGTACTTAGCAGAATACAATATTCACTGGAGTGTACCCGGGCCTTTTTTTAGGCCAGTCATATGACGTCGATATATCGCTGAAAAAGGAAGTAATTGATCTAAAAGCGATTCCACTTCCAGGGCACTCCAATGGGTCTCTACAACCACCAAAAAAATTTACCGCGGGTACCGCGATGGAGAAATCGGTCATTTCCGGGTTTATTTTGCACCTGCATAAATATAGGCTAGGACGAATGCGATATACGGTAAAAACCGTCTTTGGAAACAAGTAGGGTAAGCTGGGGCGAAAGTGGCCCATTTTTAACGTTTTAGGTTCTAAAATACGCAATTTATACAGCAGGAAGAAAAAAATTATATAGGCTATCCAATGAAACCTTTTCCTTTCAGCCGAGCTAAATTTTAAAATCTACAAGTTTTATTTAATGGGTTAATTAATCAATTCAAATATTTTGGTGAGGCGTTTTTTTGGAAAATTTGCACCGGGGCAAAGTGGCCCAAGCCAATAGCATTGCTCGATTTTATCACGTGCCTGGTGTTGTTAGACGAAACGATCAAACTAGGGGCAAAGTGGCCCATGTTCTGCACCGGAACATGGGCCACTTTGCCCCTAATTTGATCGTCTGTACTACATTTTTGTGCATTCCAATGTCACGTGGTATTGCAGGCGCCATTTCATTGGTCCTAGAGGTGGGCCAATTTGCCCCAGACCGGACCACTTTGCCCCGGAGAGTGGGCCATATTCGCCCCGATTTCACAAAATTGACAATTAAGACAACAAAAATGCCAATTTCTTCAAAAATTTTTATACCACGTTTTAGAGAATTATAAAGCCTAACTGGCAGTTTTTGCAAAATTAAAATCGGCCAACCCAAACAGAAATGACAGCAGTTTTAAAGCGAAAATTCGGAACAGAACGAGCAGGTCTCCGCTGGAGAAAAAGTCACGTGACCACATGTAATAACTAGGGCCACTTTGCCCCATACATGGGCCACTTTACCCCGCGGGCCATTTCACCCCAGCTTACCCTAGAAAAGAAATCAAGGGCACTAAAGTGTGTAGCGTCCTCGCATTAGTGGGGGTAGGTGCTGGAATTAAGTCTCTATCTTATCAGGTTAATTAGATAATTGGATAATTAGATGCGCACATAGCCGTTTTATGGTTATACGGTAAAAACCATCTTTGGAATGGAGTAGAGAAAAAACCGAGGGTACTAGAGTGATCAGCGTCCTCGAATTAGTGGGGGTAGGTACCAAAATTAAGTTCCTATCTCATCGCGTTAGTTAGATAATTGGATAATTAGGTATGCGCATAACCGTTTTTAGGTTACATGGCTATAGCCACTTAGGAATGGTTTAGAGACTTTTCATTGGTGCCATTTTGTAGGCAATAGCCAAGTTATTGGGGGTCGACGTCGGACTTTTAAGCTCTATATTCAACCGTTTAGCCGTTATTTGGCTTTAAAGGTGCTCAAAGTGAGCAACAAAGCGGTAAAAAGACCGATTTTGAGCACCTTTAAAGCCATATAACGGCTAAATGGTTGAATATAGAGCTTAAAAGTCCGACGTCGACCCCCCATAACTTGGCTATTGCCTACAAAATGGCACCAATGAAAAGTCTCTAAACCATTCCTAAGTGGCTATAGCCATGTAACCTAAAAACGGTTATGCACATACCTAATTATCCAATTAACTAATTAACGCGATGAGATAGGAACTTAATTTTGGTACCTACCCCCACTAATTTGAGGACGCTGATCACTCTAGTACCCTCGGTTTTTTCTCTACTCCATTCCAAAGATGGTTTTTACCGTATAACCATAAAACGGCTATGTGCGCATCTAATTATCCAATTATCTAATTAACCTGATAAGATAGAGACTTAATTCCAGCACCTACCCCCACTAATGCGAGGACGCTACACACTTTAGTGCCCTTGATTTCTTTTCTACTTGTTTCCAAAGACGGTTTTTACCGTATATCGCATTCGTCCTAGGCTATATTTATGCAGGTGCAAAATAAACCCGGAAATGACCGATTTCTCCATCGCGGTACCCGCGGTAAATTTTTTTGGTGGTTGTAGAGACCCATTGGAGTGCCCTGGAAGTGGAATCTCTTTTAGATCAATTAGTTCCATTTCACAACGTCATATGACTGGCCTATTTAGTTACTCAAAATATCGTTTGAACTGGCCTTTATCAGTCCTTATTTGAGCGAGCCCAAGTCACTAGCCCTAATTTCTCACAGTTCAGAGTGTAGTTCTCGCTTTGCTGGTATTCTACCACTATGTGTGGGATAGACACAACTCCAAAGCTGATATCTGCTCCTGTTCCAAGTGTAAAGAAAGGTAAATATTTATGTGTAATTGTAATGTTTGAGATCTCAAACATTACAATTACATGATGATCTAGCATGAACCTAGATGCTCTCCGTCGAAAGGAATCTTGAATTTATTAGTGCAAAGAATGCGAAGATTAGTAGTAGTAAACGCTTTCAACTTGACTGCATGTTGAAACTGACTATTTTCCAGATCAAGAATGGAAAGTCTCCGGTACAGAAGGATAGTTGAAGAAGTGGACGAGGACGAAGAGTACAACGAGTAAGATCAATTGGTGTTAAATTTCTGTAGAGAGAATAGCTCCTACCGACAATTTATTGTTTATTTCGTGTGGGAACTTAAAAATATTTTTTGCATCTTTTTTTAGTCCAGATAAAACTGAGAGAGGACCAAGTGAAGTTACCTTACCAACGTCAGGTAAACACTGCCTTAATTTACTATTATTTTACTAACTTGTATAAAGTTTGTAAAATCTAAAGCGCTTCTTCTATCCTCCGGGAAAAAATTTGCACCCAATGTACCAGGGACAAAAATTTTAAAAACATCGGGAAAAATCACAATACCCCAATTTTACGGGTAAAAATGGATGTTTAAAAACCCTTTTCACGGACCTTACTCCCGCCAAAACCCCTACCCCCCAATTTATTTTCAAGAAACTTTTTAAAAAATAAAACTTTTTTAAAAAAACCCCCAAAATAAAAACCCCCAAAACCCCCCCCTTAAAAATAAAAAAACCCCCCCCAATTAAGGGAAAAATTAAAAAAATAAGAAAAAAAAACCCCAAAAATTAAAAAATAAAAAAAAAAAGGGAAAACCCCAAAAAATTTTTAAAAAAAACCCCAAAAAATAAACCCCCAAAAAAAGGGAAACCCCCAAAAAATTAACCGGAAACCCCCCCAAAAATTAAGAAAAACCCCCAAAAAAAGGGGGGGGGAAACCCCCAAAAATAAGAAAAAAAAAATTGGGGAAAAACCCCCCCCAAAATTTAAGAAACCCCAAAAAAAAAAAAAAAACCCCCAAAAATAAAAAAACCCAAAAAAAAAAAAAACCCCAAAAATTAAAAAACCCCCAAAAATTAAAAAACCCCCAAAAAATTAAAAAACCCCCAAAAAATAAAAAAAACCCCAAAAATAAGCCCCCCCAAAAATAAAAAAACCCCAAAAAATTTAAAAAAACCCCCCAAAAAATAAGAAACCAAAAAAAAAAACCCTAATTAGGAGGGGGGCCTAAAAAAGCCTTTTAAAATGGACTTTTTTGACCACACAGCCCAATGAAAAACGGGGGCCAAAAAAGACTGTGGTAAAAAATTTTCAGCTCTAAGGGGAATTAAGGGTTTGACAGGTTTACGAAATGGGGCCGGAATAAGAAAGTGAGAAGGGGGGGGGGAGACAAATGCAATAACTGCTTGGTGTAAAAAATCGGGGAACTTTTGGGCAAAACCCCCTTTTTCTTATCTTGTTTTAAGATGGGGGTGCCCCCCCCGAAAAAAAAGGAAAAAGGGAAAAGGGGCGGGAGAGAAAAGGAGACAAAAAAAGAAAAGGGGAAAAAGGAAAAAGGGCGAGAGAAAAAGTAAAAAGAGAAAAAGGGGAAAAAGAGAGAAGAGAGGAGAAAAAAAATGGAAAGGCCAGGGAAAAAAAAAAAGGGAAAAAAAGGGGAAAAAAGGGGGGGAAAGGGAAAAACCCGAAAAATTGGTTGAAAATTAGAAGAGAGGGGGTTAAAAAAAAAAAAAAGGGAAAAAGAGAAGAAAAAAAAGGAGAAGAGAAAAAGAGAGAGAGAGATAAAGAAGAGAGAAAAAAAAAGAGAGAAAAAAGAGAGGAAAAAAGAGAGAGACCAAAAGTAGAGAGAGAAGAAAAGAGAGAAAACAGAGCAAGAGAGGAAAAAAAAAGAGAGAGAGAAGGAAAAAATGAGAGAGAGAAAGGAAAAGGGGAAGAAAAGAGAGGGGAAAAAAGAGAGGGGAAGAGAAGAGAGAGAGAGAGAGAGAGAGGAAGAGAGGAGAAGAGAGAGAGGAGAGAAAAAGAGAGAGAGGAGGGGAGGGGAGAGGAAAGAGAAGGAGAAGAGAGAACGAGAGAAAAGCAACAAAGAGAAGAAAATTTTTTTTTTCCCCCCCCCAAAAAAATTTTTTTTTTTTAAAAAAAGGGGGGCCCCCAAAAAAATTTTTCCCCCCTCCCTTTTCCCTTTTCTTTGTTTCTCTCTCTCTCTTTTCTCTCCAAAACCACACGCAGACACCCATGATGTAAAAAAAGGTAAAGGGGAAACAAAAGGTAAAAAATAGGAAGAGGGGATTGGGAGGAGAAAAGCAGGGGCAACCCCCCATCTTGGAAAACAAGATAAAAAAAAAGGGTTTTCCTTTTGCATTTTCTGCAAAAAGGTTCGGGGGTGTTTGCAAAAAAGCGTTCATTGCAGGTTGTTTTGGGGAGGTTGAACCCCCCTTGTCTAGTTTTCTTATTCTGGCCCCCAATATCTTAACGTCAACCGTTAAAAGCTAAAATTTTTGCCACACCTTCGAATAGTTAAAAAAAAAATTTTCCCTATTTTAAAAATTCCCTTTTATTTTCCCGGGGGTTTTTGGTCGGGTGGGGTAAAAAAGACCGTTTTGGGGTTTTTCTTTTTGGGGCCCCTTTTTGGGGGGGTTTTTATTTTTTCGAGGTTTCTTTTTCGATTTTCTTTTTTTTGGAGTTTCTTATTTTTCGGGGGTTTCTTAATTTTGGGGTTTTATTTTGGGGTTTTTTTAAATTTTTGGGGGTTTTTTAATTTTGGGGTTTCTTTTTTTTTGGGGTTTTTTTGGGGTTCTTAATTTTGGAAAAGTTACTTTTTTTTTTGGGGGGGCTTTCCCTTAAATTTTGGGGCGGTGGGTTTTTTTGATTTCTTTTTGGGGGGGTTTTATTTTTGGGGTTTTTCTTATTTTTGGGGTTTTTTTTTGCTTTTGTTTTGGGGGGGTTTTTTTAGTTGGGGCGGGGGGTTTTTCTTTTTTTGGGTTTGTTTTTTGGTTTTCCCCCAAAAAATTTCCGTTTTAAAAAAAAATTTTTTCCCAAAAAGGTTTTCTTAATTAGCGAGAGAAAGGTATTTGTACCCAGGACCCAAAAAACAAAAACCTTAAATTTTTAGAAAAAATTCCCAACGAGCCCGGAAAACTTTCCCACAGACACACTGGACAGAATTTTTGTTAAAATTAAAATTGCCCTTTGCACGTGTTCGGGAACACGAACAAATCGGGATAATCTGTACAACTTTTTGGGTGACAATCGATGGGTTTTTAATAGGGCCCATATAAAAGTAATGGGACTCTTAGACCTCGGTACCAGATGTAGGACCCTCTCTTTTAATTAAATTTAAGGGGGGGTTTCCTAAATATTTTTAAAACAAAATCCCAAAAAAATTTTTGATTTTTTTAAGAAGCAAAGCATGGTTTTGATCTATTTTTTTGTTTAAGTGATTTTTTGGAAAATGTTAATTGTAACTATTATTTATTTTTTCATGAACTACCCATTTCTCTTTTCGGGGGGGTTTTGAAAAAAATTTTTAAACCGGACCCCCGCATCTTTTTCAGTTTTGGGAAGGCTGTGATTTTTGGGGTTGTATGAAGCCTTAAAGGGTTTGGGACACTTTAATGCATTTAGGGGAAGGGGAAATTTCGGGTGGTTCCCAAGGTCCCCATTCCCCAAATCCATGGTCTGGGGGTTCCTTTGTCCCAACAAATCCAAACCCGGGGGGTCTTTCCCCCCTCGGCACGAAAAAATGAAAAAATTTGCTTTATTGGTTTTTTCCTTCATTAAAATCGATAAAACCAAACCCAAAAAAGGGGCCCCGTGGGATTAAAAGCCCCGGGGGGCCCTTTTGGTTGCCACTTGCCGCAGGGGAAAAAGTTTCAAAAAAAGTTTAAAAAAACTTTGGGGAAAACGTTGAAAGCGCGGGATGGGGACCCTTAAAAAAAAGTTCAGTATTACACAGAGTTTACAACTTTACTCAGTCGTTTTGGGGAAAAGTTTCTGGCCCCGAAAAGGGGCCAGTAGTTCCCGCGACCCCTTTCCGAAAGCCCCCTTTCCCCGAGCCCATTACTGAAAGGCCGCGCCAGGATTAATTTTACCATTTTAAACCCATCCCGGCGCTAAAAAAGCATGTTTGTGGAAAATGAGACAGAGTCCCATTTTTTTGCCCAATCATAATTAGGCGAGCGATCCCTAAACCTGTATCTTGGGCCTGGGAACAAAGACGAGGGGCGGTTTTTAAAACCCAAAACCCTGCCCGGGGGAAAAAAATTGATACCCAAAAGGTTTTTGTGGTCAAAACAACAAAAAAAAAACAAAAAAAAACCTGGGGTGTTTAAATTTTTAAAAAAATATTTTTATCCGGACGGGGCCCCCCCAAGGGGGAAAGTTCCCCCCTAAAAACAAACCCCCACCCCTTTTTTTTTTGGCCCAAAAAAGATATTTTTAAAAAAATAAAGGGGTTTTCACAAATATCACCAAAAAATAGTCATTATTCAGCAGATCAACCTATTTTTCATCTATTTATTTTACGACCCAAACCCCCTTTTTACCGAAACGAATGGGCAATTTAAATTTCAATCTTTTCCCAGGTTCGGGGCGTAAACCCAAACATTTAAATGGGAAACCGGGGGCCCGGGATGGGGAGAAAAAGGGTGGAGAATAGCAAAAACCCCAAACTACTGTGGAAAACCCGATTCCCGGGACAAACAGAAAACCTCGGCAGAGAAAAGGGGGGGAGGGTTGGGAGATAAAACCCGGGGGGTTTTGGGGGAGAAGCCCGGGTGGGGGGTGGGGTTATGGAGAGGGGAAAACAAAGGGGGGGTTCCCGGGAGAAAAAGACAGGGTTTAAGGGGGTTTTTGGGGGGAGAAAGGGAAAAGGGGCTGGGTGGGGGGGGGGAAAAGAATACAGGGGGGGGGGGGGGGTTCGGGGGGAGAAAACAGGGTGGGGTGGTTTGGGAGGGGAAGACAGGGTTGGGGGGTTTTGGGGGAGAAGAAAAAGGGGGGGTTTTGGGAGAGATGACAGGGGGGGTTTTTGGGGGAGAAGACCGGGTGCTTTTGGGGGGGGTTTTTTGGGGAGAAAAAAGGGGGGGGGGTTTTGGTTTTTGAAGACGGGTGGGTTTTGGGGGGAGAAGACAGGGTGAGGTTTTGGGGGGGAGAAGCAAAAAAAACCCCCGGGTGGAGGTTTGGGGGGAAAAGAAAAAAGGGTGGCGTTTGGGAAAAGAGGGAAAGAGTAGTCGTTTTGGGAGAGAAGACCCCCAGCGATGGGTTTTTGGGGGGATAAGACAGGGTGTGGGTTTAGGTTGGGGGGAGAGTTTAAATGGGGAGGTTTGGGGAGAAGAAAAAGGTGCCGTTTTGGGGGAAAGGGGAAGACAGGGAATATATGTGTTTAATTTCGACTTAGAACAAAAAATGTTTGAGGAAAGGAAAAGGGAAAGGGGGGAGGGGGGAGAAGAAGGGGGAGATAAAGAGGGGGAAGAAGGGGGAGGGGGGGGAAAGGCGGAGGCCCGGGTGGGGGGAAGGTAACCAGGGAAAAGGAGAATGGAAAAAAGGGGGAAAGGGGGAAAAAAGGAAAGGGAAAAAAAAGGGGCCAGGAGGAGAAAAGGGGGAAAAGAAAAAAGGGGGAAAACCGGGGAAGTTAAAGGGAAAAGGATGAAAGGGGGCAAATGAAAAAAAAGAAGGGGGGAGATGAGGGGGGGTTGGATGAAGGGGGGGGATCATAGTTCAAGTGCAAAATTTTGCATTTCACCCCCCGGGTTTAAAGGGCCGGGGCTGCAGTTTGGTTTTGGTTTTGGGTTTGCGGGGGAAAAAAGGCCCCCCCGGGAAAAAGGGGGGAAAGAAAAACAACCCACCCAAAAAAAAAAAAAAAAAAAAAACCAAAAAAAAAAGAGAAGAAAAAGGGAAAAAGGAACCGAGAAAAAGAGAGAGGAGGAAGAGAGGGAGAAAAGGGAAAGGGGGAAGAGGGAGAGAGAGAAGACGAGAGGGAAAAAGAAAAGAGAGAGAGGAAAAGAGGCGAGAGAGAGGGGAAGAGGGAGGGGGAAGAGGAAAAGGGAGGAAAAGAGAGAGGAGAGAGGAGGAGGGCGAAAAGAGGGGAGGGGGAGGGGAGCGAGAAAGGGGGGAGGGGAGGGGAAAAGGCGCGGGGGCCGAAAGCCCCGGGGGTCCGGTGGGCCGAGAGACGGGGGCGGGCGAGGGGGTTTTTTTTAAATTTTTCCCCCCTAGCGGCCTCTCTTCCCCTCTCCTTTTCTATTCCCTCTCTTTTTCTCGCTCTCCTCCTCCTCTCTATTCTCTAATTTTCTCTCTCTCTCTCTCTTCTCTTCCCCTTTTCCCCGCCGCTTTTTTCTTTTCCCCTCCTCCCCTCTCGCCCACTTCCTAGAGGAAGAAAAAGGTAGATCGAGCCCGAGGGGAGGAAAAAGGGGGGGGGGGGAAGGACGAGGGGATAGGGGGGGAAAGGGTGAATGGTGGGAAAGAAAAAAAGGGAAAAAGTAGGAGAGGGACGAAGGGGGGGAAAAGGAGGCGAGGATTAAAAAGGGGGGAAAGAAAGGGGGAGATGGGGGGGAATGAAAGGGAAATGGGAAAGGGGGTTTTAGGGAAGGAGGGCGAAGGGGCGAAGGGGGGGGGGGTTTTAAAATGGTAGGATAAAAGGGGGGGAAAGAAAGGAACGGATGGGAGGGAGATGAAGGGGGGAAAGAAAAAGGTAGGGAAGAAAGGGGGCTGAGAAGGGAAAAAAAGGGGAGAGGGGGGGATTGAGGGGAGGGAATAAAGGCCAAGGGGGGGGGAAAAGAAGTAGAGGATGGACGGAAAGGGGGGGGATAAAGTAAGGGAGATTATGTGGGGGTGGGGGGGGGCGGGGGTTGTAGTTAGAAGGGGAAAAATTTTAGGAAAAAGGCGACTTACTGGAAAAAGAAGCAGGGTATGGAGCGGAGATGGGGTTCCAGAAGAGAAACAACCCCCACCCAGGGGTGCCCCGGGTTGGGCTTTACTCAGTAATTTAGTAATAGGGGCCAAATGATGAATTTGGTCAAATGGAAAAAATTTTTTTTAGATTTATAAAAAGGGAACCACCGCCCCTTCCGAGTATCAAAAATTTAGCCGTTCTATCGGAATCCCGGGGGGGGTAAAGAAGGGTTTAGCCCAAATTTAGGAGGCCTTTAATTTATACTTTAAATTTACCGATCTTAAACAGGGGGGGTCAGAGGGGGGGGTCTGCCCCCTTTTGACTCCCAGGAAGATGAAAGGGGGGAAGATGAAGGGGGGGAAAAAGTAAGGACAAAATTGGAGGAGAGGATCAAGAGGAGTAGAGATAGAGGGGTATAATGAAGGAGGAAAGACCGTCCCTCTCTTTCTCTTGTTTGTGTGGGTAGATTATGAGGGTGGGGAGCCGGGAGGTTGTATGGCAAGTGGGGAGGATGTTTTGGAATCTCACTTACTTTAGCGAAAAGAGGCAGATTGATACGGAATGGAGATGGTTCAGATAGAGAGAGCCCTCACCGAGAGTTCCCCAGGGCTTATTCTTCATTTATTTCAGTAATCAGTAATAGTGAATAGTATCTACATGATCAATGAAGCATCACCGGGAGTTGCTTTTAGATTGATGAATACACCATCAATTTACAGTGTCACATTTCAGCCGTTCTATCTGATTCCTGGGGGAGAAGGGTTTTTTAAAACAATAGAGACTTTGGACTCATCGCGATAGCCGGAGGTCTATCTCAGTGGTCATCTTAATCAATGAACGATTTAACTTGTAACTATCCAATTCACTACGATCCATCAGATGGACATTCTTATGTATAAGCAGTGGAACCGTGAACCGTCACGACATCCCTTGCAGTTGCACCTCTGGGGACATCTTCCAAAGACGTCCCACCGCAAGAGACGAAATATACTGCCGGAAAAGCGACTCAGTGACAACTCTGACACACTTTATTGGCGTAGCATGACCTCCCGGTTGGTGCATCTGTCCTAAAACTCACCGTAGAACTTGATTAAGCTAATAATAATAATAATAATAATAGTAACAGTTTATATCCCGCTCTGACACAGTTTGTAATATGCAAATGGTCCGTCTTTCCGAAAAAACAGTGACTGCAACCAGATGCCTGCTCCTAGAGCGGTCCTTATCTTCGGCGTATATGGTGAGATTAGGAGGTGATTTTCTTATGGGTGATTGATCAGGCATGGACGTGAATATCGGCAACACGTTTTCTGAGGAGGTATATTCCTCGGGAGGGTTATTTGCTCCCAAGGTTGACGGCTAGTGTCTCAAGCCTAGATTGGGTACTACTCACAGTGGAAAGGACAACAGCACTGACAGTGAAAGGAAAAAACCGATGGGTAGTAGATCGACAGTAAAACAGCAGACCAACAGACAGGACTAAGGACAAGACTAAGGACAAAACTATGAATCAGAATAATTAGTGGAACTTACAGACGCCCAGAATCATAGGTTGAGACACCACCAAGGAGGAGGGGGGGGGGGTAGGTAGGGATTTTTTTTTTGTTTTTTGTTTTTTTTTTTTTGTTGTTTTTTTTTTTTTTTTTTGGTTTTTTTTTTTTTTGTTTTTTTTTTGTTTTTTTTTGTTTTTTTGTTGTTTTTTTGTTTTTTTTTAATTTTTTTTTGTTGTTTTTTTTTTTGCTTTTTTTTTTTTGCTTTTTTTTCTTTTCTTTCTTCTTTTATCAATAAATTAGGTCATCAATAAATTATCTCTACAATTCGTCTACAAAGAAACAGCCCTGGGTACGCCCAAAAAAATTAAAACTCATATAAAAATAGAAACTTCCATCCCGTAACAAATATATAAAAACCACTTAGATCACACTTATAAAAAGACACACATACACACATATACTGGAAACAAATGAGTCTGAAAACAGCCCGGGGTTTTGAAAAAAACTCATCACAAAAAAGAGGCAGGCAGGCAAGCATTAACAAATAAATATAAAACGCTTTAGAACACACTAGAGAAAAAGCACTCGAACACTTGGAGAAAACGCTCTAAGACCTCAGTACTCAAAAAACACTGGAAACACTTGACTTAGAAACACACTCAGAAATACACAAAAAAACACACAATTGTCTGATGAGTCTCTTTTGGATTTTGATAACCGATTTTTTAGAGGTCATATGACTCTTTGAAGAAATGAGTTTTTAGGCTGGATCGGAAGGCCGAGGTGGAGGATGTTTCACGGAGGGAGCGGGGAGAGGAGAGAGTTCCATTATGGCTGGAGCAGCGACACTAAAGGCTCCGCTTGAAGATTTGTACCTTGTGTGCCGTTTTTTCGAGGATAGTAGCATCATGGTCTGCCCGGAGTGATTTCGGCTTTTTTCTGCCTTATCTGGAAGTAGTGAAGCCGTAGATTTGGGAGCACGGTCATTAATGATCTTGTGTGTCATCAGGCAGAGTTTGAAGTTGACACGCTGCTCAATGGGTAGGAAATGGAGCCTTTGGCGAAGTGCAGTTGTACCTCGGTATGTGTGTTTGGAGAAAAACGAATCTTACCGCAGAGTTCTGGACTTTTTGTAACCGGCTGAGGTCTTTTGCAGAGAGACCTTTTAGGAGTCCGTTGCAATAGTCAAGATGAGAATGGATGAGAGTATTTACTAGCTGGGTCTTCAGCTTCCGTGACAGTTTGGATCCTATCTTCCAAAGATTTAGCAAGGCAACATTGCAGGAGCGGACAACTTTGGATACGTGAGCAGAGAAGGTTAGTTCGGGATCCAACATCACTCCGAGGTTCCTTACACTTGTTGTGGGTACAGTGGGTTGTTCGTTTTCAAGGGTTTGGATAGAAGTTGGATTTGGCAGCTTGTCATTTCTGTTTCTCAGGAACATTACTTCTGTCTTCGAGGGATTCAGACAGAGGAAGTTCTGTGACATCCACGTTTTAATATGGTACAGACATGCTTGTAGGGTTTTCTCAAGGTTGGCTAGGTTATCGTTCGAGAAGGCCGCATAGAGCTGCATGTCGTCGGCATACAATTCGATCTCGAGGCCATGATGTCTTGCAATAGCTTCGAGTTCCTTGGTATAGAGGATGAAAAGTAGCGGTCCTAGTATGGAGCCCTGTGGGACTCCTATTTCGATGGTCAGCGAGGTAGATGTTACGTTGCCAATCTTGGTTTTTGTCTTCCGTCCGGTAAGGTAGCTTTTGAACCAAGTTAGTGCCATTCCAGTGACTCCATAATGGTGTTCAAGCTTGTTTAGAAGTGTGGGATGGTGAATGGTATCAAAAGCGGCGCTTAGGTCCAGCAATACTAAGACCGCTTTCGATTTCTTGTCCGTTATGAGAAGGAGATCGTTAACAACCTTGAGAAGTGCAGTTTCGGTGCTGTGGTTTGGCCTATAAGCCGATTGGGCATCTGGTAGCAGGTTGTTATCTTCAAGATGTTTCGACAATAAATATTAACGGATTGGAGCATATCCTTATTAGGTAAGGCAATTTATAGGTCTTTGTCCTCATGAAGTACATAACACGGAAGGAAGTAAGTACTCTATTCAAATCAACTCAATACTCATAACAATTTTCTTTGGGTTTTCCCTAACTGAGAGTCGGCCATATTGGATTTGAGTCGAACCAGTGGAAATCGAATGATATTTTTTCCAGAATCATTTGAAATTGGTGCGCGGCTCACTTTAACACATGCGCGTTAGCAATATTAAATAGTGTGCGCGGCTCTACATTTGCGCGTGCAAAAGTGATCGATTTCCAAAATTGAAAAGAGAGTCATCAAATTCATGTCAAATGCTACCAATTCCCAAAATTTGGTGATTGGAGGACCTCCGGAACATGGTCAAAATGACTTGGGACAGGATCCTGTACATGCGCGGTGTTCCCTCCTTATCCCTGTTCTGCGCCACGCGCAGCGCGGGATAAGGCAGCGCTTTTCAACTCAGTCGTTACACCCAGAGCGGCGCGTGCTGCGCACAGTGGCTTTTTCCAAGAAAATATTGGATTGTGTGCTGCACAATTGACAAAATTGAGCGCTGCGGCGAAAAAAGTTTCCGAAAACGCTGCAAATCGAGTGCGAAAGACGCAGTCGTTACACCCAGAGCGGCGCGGGCGCTCTGGGTGTAACGACTGAGTAAAGACTGTGTAAACGCTGTGTAAATACTGAACTTTTTTAGGGATCCCTATAAGGCAGCGCTTTTCAAAAAAAAACTGGGCTGGAAAAACTTTTTATTTTGACCACTAAATTTTATAAAAAATCACGCGCGCGTATCAATTCTTTTTCTAAAGCGCCGCGCAAAGTAAGATATGCAATACCCGCGCTCTCCGTGATTTATAATCGCACGATGCCAGGGTGGCGGGTGCCCTGAATCCTGATAATATGAACGATCTCTCATTATCATAACTATAAGGCTCAGATCCGAAAGAATAAACGTGCGGTGATTCCTTTTATTCATTTAGTTTTCCAAGTTCACCAAAATAACATACAGCACAAGAAAAACCCGTCCACAGAAGTATAACTACAAATCAAACCATGTCGTACAGTAATAACCACGGCCACTAATATAATAATAATACTGAGAGTGTGAATCTGAGGGACCATAACCATATATGGCCATACTAATTACTACATAATAAGAAACACACAGAATAATAATACCCATAAAATCAGAAGAAAAAACGTAACCTGTAGATCTGAATAACTGTTTTAATAACCTAACATCTAAATTAAAATATCTAGGGGACTGGTGGCAATAATAAAATGTATAGAACATCTGATCCTAATTCAATCAGTATCACATTTGTAGTTTGGTGTGATTATGTAGTCATAAAGGGTACTTTAATTGACATTCCCGGACAAATATGATTCCATGTCTTACACAAAACACATAATAATAGTCTCTCTCTGACTCTCTGAAATACCCACTTCCAGTTCCAAATCCAACTCCCAATGTCCTAATTAGTCCCACGATCTGCAGAAAGTTGATCAATACATCAGTCTTGTAGTTGTTCACTTGTTGAGAAGACTCAACAAGATCAGTCGCTGTGTGCACGTATACTCCGTATCAACTCCTTTCTCACTCTGAGACGTTAGGAATAATGTTAGAATTTTAATAAAAAGGGGAACAGTGATAATTACAAAGTGCTGTGACGCAAACACAAAATTAGCACATGTATAAATCTATTTTGTCAATTGTCGCCTGAATTTTGGCACGAGTAACAATTTGGGTGGAGAGATACTAGAAACGTGAGGTTTTGGGTGATAATTTAAAACTTTAAAAATAACTTTCAAGTGAAAATAACTCAAATTTGACCTGTACAGTTAAATAGTGTTTAAATTTGAAATTTAACTGTGACTGTGAAATTAGCTTCTCGCAAATTATACCGACATCAATATGTGTCTGAACATTATTGATGGTCCTTGTCTGAACATGTAGATCAAGAACGTTTAAAATGTCTTTACATGCGAACTGCAGCACAGCATGTATGTTATGTGAGGTGTACGGCTCCCATCTCATGAATATATTGTTATGTGATGCGTCAAATCATTTGCTAGTGCTATCGTTTGATATGAAATGCATTGTTATTTGTCTTATAAACTGGGAGATTTGCAATCGAAATAATTTAGTATTTTTAATTTACAATTTAATGAACGAAACCTGTTTAAACACGAGCCATAGTTAAGCAAATGTACAAAAACGTTCGGGCTACTAGGTCAGTACAGCAGCGCCCAGCGATTGCATTGTTCGACCCTCTCCGCGCACCAAGGGGTAGCTTAGAACAACCCAGCGGTCAGAGTTATAAATAGCACAAAATGCTGTATACAGTCGAACCCCGATTTACCGGGATGCTCGGGTGAAAGGGGTTTCCCAGTAAATCGGGGTCCGACTGTATATAGAAACAGAAATATTAAATTAAAATGTCTCAGAGTTTTATATTGTTAAGCACGTTTTCCGATTATTGAGTAGGAGATATTTTCTTTCGCATCTGATCCACGATTTAGTTGTAGGTACTCCGTACTGAAATAATGAGCCATGGGGTCAGCAGGGAGCCATGTGAGGTGGAAAAGGGGTCAGCAGGCGGATTGGGCCCAGGGCCATGGGTCAGCAGGCAGAGTGGGACTGGGGGAGAGAGACTGTTTGGAGAGGTCAGCGTATAATGGGCGATAAAAGACAGCGCTTCAAGAATCAATAGCTTGCTGGGCCAGAGTGTTGCTACACAGGCAGAAGAAGGATAGATGCAAGGAAATGCTATAAAAGCTGAAAAGATCAAATAGTTGCATAAAAAGAGAGCATGCAGCAGATAATATGCAAAAGATTGTATAATTATTAGGATTGTATAATTATTACAATGACGTATTTAATGCGTATATTATGTAGAACAACAGCGCTGCAGATTAATATACTCAATTAAGTTGTGAGATTATAACGGATAGCGATTGCAATACGTCATGCATCACAATTAAACTGATAAAGTAAATAAAGTTGTAACTTTGAGTTTGACTGAGATTACGAGAATTACAAGAAGGTACATTGTCATTAGAACGGATACATTAATTAGTAATTTATTACTTGATCACATGATAATGTATTCGCATAATCATTTTACAAACACACACATGACATGTTTGGTACCCTGATATTTGGTCGGTTTATAAGTGTATCTTACAAGGGATGATAAGAGCTGCATAGAGAGAAAACACGTGTTATGACCCGTGAAAAGATCCCATAAAATGGAAAGTTTGATCAATAAACAGAGTCGCCCCATGCACGCATTGATGACTTTAAAATGGAAAAATATGCTCCAATAAAAACGTGCTAAACCCAGCACTATATTAATTACAATCCCCACCCTACTTACATTCTCGCTCGAGTCGTCCTTATTTCCTTGGCCATTAGTCGTAACAAACACTGAGAGATAATATATGCATGTCAGCTGTAACATACCAAACCATCATTATACACGCATTAGACCTTAGTTATTACACTTACTAGATAATTACACTGTTTTTACCTGCTGTTTGATCCTATAAACTCTCTTTAGTTAACGATGTCACTCTTTAGTATAATTCTATTAGAATTTCTAATTCTACCGATAACCGAGCCTATAATTTTGTATAAACCAATCTAGTTCACCCACTCCCAGACTTACCACTGCGGCAGCTGCAGCCGAGGCCATCAATACATAGAATACCGTCTCAAATGTTTTGGGCCCTGACTGAAAGGAGGGGGGGGGGTGTTAGGAAAATAACAAAGGATGCACGTGGCAATATCAAGTCGAACTCGAAGGAGTATGCTGTATGAAATTATGGTTGTGGTTTTTAGAAATCTCAGCTATTTGTGGTAGAATGACGGATGGCTTCAAAGTGTAGAGAGCTATAATTTGATAATTTTACCAGTACAGTCATGTCTCAATTTGTTAATGTTCCAGTTGTTATTGAATTCTCCTACATGTATCCGTCACTTTATGTTACACTGCTCCTTCATAAAACACGAAACTTACCCTTTCTGTTACACTGCTCCTTCATAAAACAAGACACTTACCGTTTTTGTTACACTGCTCCTTCATAAAACAAGACACTTACCGTTTTTGTTACACTGCTCCTTCATAAAACACAACACTTACCCTTTCTGTTACACTGTTCTTTCATAACACACGACACTTACCCTTTCTGTTACACTGCTCCTTTATAAAACACAACACTCACCCGGCCACTGATGAGCACACTAGTGATGTAAGGTCCTACTGTTGCTCCAATGGATCCCGTTCCATCGATAATAGCCGAAACGGTAGCCAGCGCTTGAGAGTTCCCCCTAACGTGCTCGCTTGTACCCTGTTTGAGTTTGATATAACACACATATAAACGTCTGTCAACCTTTCGGATCACAGAAAATCAAGAATACAGAACTCTGCAGACAGATTTCTAGGAAGGATTAATATCTAAATTCCCAGAATGTTGCACTCACCAAGTCAGCACTGACGGCCGTTGTAATTAGAGCGTAGGGTCCGTTTGAGAAAAACCCGAGTACAGCCATCATTACCAGTTGGGCTGAGAAGGAGATGGTTCCGTATGTGTAGTAGATGTAGAGCTGAGGAAGGGTGGAGGTTAGGGAGGGCGGAGGTTAGAAAGGGCACATTGTTATGATTTTGGATATGATGAAGACTCGATCTTGTCTCCCTATCTATCATCCACCCTCAACTTAATTAGGGTTGGGGTTAGACAAGGCAAAGATTATGTTTGTAGCCTCTAATGCTCACACGAATGACCCATATGCATATATAATCTTGATGATTGGATAGCACCAGGAGGTAGCACTCTAGATTGAGCTGTGTGTACACTCCGACATATGAACAATATAAGATTAAATGAACAGACAATTGGGATCTCTCTCTCTCTCTCTCCCTCTTTCTCTCCCCCATCTCTCTCCCCTTCTCTCCCTCTCTCTCCCATCTCTCTCCCTCTCTCTCTCTCTCCCCATCTCTCTCCCTTTCTCTCCCTCTTTCTCCCAATTTCAATGCTCCAGACATGTGCAGTTACTCTGATTTGCTTTCTACTCGCCTACTGCGAATGTTTCGTTGTGAACAGTTAGAACTTGCCTAGCTCGACCCCCCTTTTCGCGAGCTCCACCTCTTTTACAAATAAAGTCAGATCTTGATTCCTTATTCGTTCCTTCTTCCCCCTTTTAGAGGCCTTTTAATCGATCCAATAAATGGATGCTACTCATATAATTATATTCCTCATTTCCCAAGCCTAAGTTTTACCACAACTAGTAGATACCGTAAGTTGGGGTAACTTTGTACCACTTTTTAGCATTCTCCTAAAATAACTCCTTGCCAGAACCACACTCGAAAATTTTTGAACCAAATAATCCCGTTCCAGACCTAGTACACCAGATATAACTAGTGAAATTTTTGGTCCCCTCTCATTTAATTACATTAATTAGCGTGTATTTTAGTGTAAGTGGGGTTTTAGGGCATGGGGTAACTTTGGAATGAGGGTGGGGTAACTTTGGACACCCGTCCAAAGTTACCCCACGATAGTAATATTATATAATATATATATATATATATATATAATATATAATATTGGAACAATATACAATATATAATATATAATATTGGAACAAACATAAATCCGAACATTTTGCAATGATAAATAAATGAACCTAAAATGTTTAAATGGGGTTTAAATGGGTCAATAAATTAAAAAAGAACAATAGGGTTAGCCAAACGCCCCATGATTTAAAAAACATTTGTTGATGTCGGCTCAACTTTTTTGGGTGTGAGGAATGATGAAACTAGCCACCAAATAAAATTTCAGCTCAATCGGACTTGATTTAGAGGTTGCCACATCCGACCTGAAACCCATCAAACTTCAGTAATTTGGGGTCCCTCATCCATCCTGTAGTTTGGTAGATGGTATTGGCCCTATAGTTCTTTTTGCTGAATTGGATAGACAGGAAGTGGTCTACTTATAATGGGTACTGGCTAAATAAAGGAGTTTTGGTACCTGTGCTCCTGCATAGATTGTCTACAAGAACTAGAACACTCGCCTAGAGATCCAATACCATCTAACAAGCTACAGGATGGATGAGGAACCCCAAATTATTGAAGTTTGATGGGTTTCAGGCCGGATTTCTGTGATTTAGCTCCATAAAATAGTTCAAATCGTAGTTTTTTTTTCACTAACCTATCGAATAGATGGATGGAAATGGGCGTGGAGTGGGCTGAATCTAGGTTATATGGCCCTAAACAATTCAGAGAGGGTCTAAGGCAACTCTACAGACATCAAAAATTCCAAACCTGTAGTGTGGGGTAACTTTGGCACCCCGTCCAAAGTTACCCCAAAATTCAAAAAATGGTGGGGTAACATTTGCCACCCCTATTAGTCTTAATTAAAGTAATTGATCGGGTTTGAAAAATGGTGCCCCGAATTATTTGATCGAAACCCTTCCACTCTATGGAGCAAACTTGATTCGGTCATTAGCCCGGTCAAATCTATGGTACCCATTTTGACTTGAACATTTTAAGCGATTTTGACATCAATTATGTTTGCCCCTAATTAGGAGCTAATTAGCATAGAATTGAAAAAAATAATTGTACCGTTAGTTAGACATTTGTAGGTCAATTACTTGTACACCCCAAAATTATGCCAAATCTGTCGTTATCTGTTGGTAATTTTGGGCTAAAGCCAAATTTTGAAAGTGTCCAAAGTTACCCTGCAAAACAAAGTTACCCCAGATTACGGTACTTACTAGTGGTACAGAGACGCACTGAAAGACGATGCACACAATAGCATTACATCCAGTTTTATCAGCTAATAATCCACAAAATATTGATCCTAGAATACCTGAGTGGAGGGGGTATTGGAGTGAAATTTGAGGGTTTAAATTCTGTTGATTTGTTAATAATAGTTAGTAAAATATTTTATGAACTATATAGTGGTCTGCTTGAAATCTTTATTACTCTTACCTCCAATATCAAATAACGTAGCGATGTCTCCACTTTTACTAGCGTCGTATACCTTGCCTCCGATCTCTAGAGATAGTGAGATAAAATAGAGAAATGAGGGGAGGTAAGAACTGAAATTGTTTTTTTTTCCGTGATTTTATGAACCACGCACAATGAGTCGTTCATGGTTATTGGAGATAACTTACTGATTGTGTGGATATACTGGGGTAGACAGAAAAGGAAGGTGTAACAGACCAACTTTGCGAAAAACAATGCCGATGCAAACTCTAGAACACCCTGAAAACATGGAAATTTGTGGTGAATCTGTCACGATTCAATTTCACCAAAATAGTTGAGGGAAAAAAAGATGATTCAGGCCGAGGTTCACGGTATTATATCTATATCGTGGTTTGTGTACTTACAGGTATCCTGAGAGCGTCCCAGAATGAGATGCCAGGAATACTGTTAGGATCTCTCATATCTATCTCCTCATCATCTGAGTCAAAACTAAGGAGAGAGAGAATAGGTTTACAGAATGGTGTAATTTAATATTGCATGAGTCATTTGAGTATAAAATAGTGAGATGTTTGATCTAATTAGCTATGAGCTGACTGAAAGTTACGTGTTCTTACTGTGTGCTAGTGTTTTGTAGGGATCTCACTAGCCTCTCCTCATCCTCCTCACGTCTCAACTGGGAGGGTGGTGCAAGACCGACAGCCTGGGGTGCTGGGGGGGGGGGGGGGGGGGTGGAGAAGTGTATCAGGGGATGTATGTTTTCGTAGGTAGAGTAATGTGACAAATCTTGGAACTTAGATTCTACTAAAATTGAACCAGTACTAAACCTAAAACTTCTGTATACTACTTCAGAGTGAAAGTTTTTGAGACTCACTGGTAGGTAGAAATAGAAAGACAATAACGCCCAGTCCACCTATTACGATTGCTGGGAAGATGAAGGATAGGCCCCTGAAATATATTGGATTTTGGTAAGGGTCGGTGTCACGATCAGGGGTTTTTTTTTTAAACCCCCTTTTTAACCCCCCTTTTGGTCCCTTTTTCCCCTTTTCCAAAAAACCCCTTTTGACTTAAAATAATTTTGGGGTTAATTTTTTTAATTTAAAATTTTCCCGGGTTTTTTGGGGGGAGTAAAAAACCCCCCCCAAGTATCAAACCCGAAAAATTTTTTTAAAGGGGGGCTCCCAAAAAAATTAGAAAAAACCCGGGACCAGGAATGAAAGTTTAAAAAAATTTGATGGCAAAAAATTTATTAACAACTCCTTTTTCTCCCCCCCCCCCCCGGGGGGGGGGGGGCCCCCCCCGGGGGGGGGGGGGGGGGGGGTTTTAAAGGGGGGGGGGGGGCCCCCTTTTTTTAAAAAAAAAAAAAAAAAAAAGAGAGAAAGGGAAAAAAAGGGGGGGGGGGGGGGAATGGAAAAGGGGGGGGGGTTTTGGGAGAAGGGGGGACCGGGGGGGGGGGGGTGGGGGGGGGCGGGGAGGAAAAACCCCCCCAAAAAAAATAAAAAAAAAAAAAAAAAAAAAAGGGGGGGATTTTTTTTTTGGGGGGGGGAACAAAAGTTTTTTTCCCCCCAAATTTTTGGGGGGGGGGTTTTCCCCCCCAAAAAAGACAAAAAATTGTAAAGGGGTTTTGTTTTTTTTTATTTTATTGGAAGTTTTAAAAAAAATGGGGAAAAAATTTTTTTTTTGGGGGTTTTCTTTTTTTTTTTTTTTTTTTTAAAAATAAAATTTAAAAAAAATTTTTTTCCAAAACCCTAAACGTCCGGAATTTTCCCCTTTAAAAAAACCCTTTCCCCACTTTATTTTTCCTTTTTCTTCCTTTTTCCCCCTTTTTCTAGAGTTGTTCTCTTCTAACAACCCCCCCCCATCGCACCATTGTACCCGGGTTGTGAGTTGTGATTATAACACACATATCAACGTCTGTCAACCTTTCGGATCACAGAAAATCAACGAAATACAGAACTCTGCGGCCAGATATTTCTAGAAGGATGATACTACTAATTCCTCAGAATAGTTGCACCACCAAGTCCGCACGCGAGGGCCGTTGTTGATTAGAGCTGTGGTTCCATTTAGAAAAACACCTATTACAGGCCATCCATTACCTAGTTGGGGCCTAGAAGGAGCATGGTTCCCGTATGTGTAGTAGATTAGAGATGAGAACGACGGAAGTTAGGGAGGGCGGAGGTTAGGTAGGGTGCAGGAGGTTAGGTAGGGTGCAGGAGGTTAGGGAGGGCGGAGGTTTATAGGGAGCGTGGAGGTTAGGGAGGGTCGAGGTTATGATTTTAGATATGGTGAAGACTCCGGTCTTGTCTCCCTATCTATCCTCCACCCTCAACTTAATTAGGGTTGCGTTCTAAAGAGAGTCCGACGAGGCAAAGATTATGTTTGAGCCTCCCATGACCCTATATAATCTTGATGATTGGATGTCACCAGGAGGGGTAGCAACTGACTAGATTGAGTCTGAAGTGTAACACACCGCATATGAACACATTTATGATTTGACTGAACAAGACAATTGGGATCTCTCTCTCTACTCTCTCCTCTTTCTCTCCCCATCTCTTGGCCCCTATTACATCCCTCTCATCTCCCATCTCTCTCCTACTACTCTCTACTCTCTCCCCCCATCTCTCTCCCTTTCCTTCCCTCTTTCATCCCAATTTCAATGCTCCAGACATGTGGCACTACTCTGATTGCTTTATGTTTTCTATTTTATCGCCTACTGCGATGTTTCGTTGTGAACAGTTGAACTTGCCCTAGCTCTACCACCCCTTTTCGCGAGCTCCACCTCTTTTACAAATAAAGCAGTCTTGATTCCTTATTCGTTCCTTCTCGCCCCTTTTAGAGGCCTTTAATCGATTCCATAATAATGGATGCTACTCATATAATTATATTCCTCAATTTTCCCAAGGCTAATTTTTAACCACAACTAGTAGATACAGTAAGTTGGGATACTTGTACCACTTTTTAGCATTCTCTAAAATAAATAACCTCTGCCAGAACCACACTCGAAAATTTTGAACCATAATCCCCGTCCAGACCTAGTAACACCAGATATAACTAGGAAAGTTTTGGTCCCCCATCATTTAATTACATTAATTAGCGTTATTTTAGGTAAGTGCGGGGGGTTTTAGGGCATGCGGGTTAACTTTGGAATGAGGGTGGGGGTAACTTTGGACACCCTCCAAAGTTTACCCCACGATGTAATATTATATAATATAATAGATATATATATATAATGATATAATATTGGACAATATACCAATAATAATAATAATATTGGAACAAAATAAATCCCGAAACATTTTGCAATGATAAAATAAATGAACCTAAAATGTTTAAATGGGGGTTTTAAAATGGTTCAATAAATTAAAAAAAGAACAATAGGGTTAGCCAAGCCCCATGATTTAAAAACATTTGTTGTGTACGGCTCAACTTTTTGGGTGTGAGGAATGATGAAACTAGCCACCAAAATAAATTTCACTCAATGGACCGTGATTTAGAGGTTGGCCACATCTCCGACTGAAACCCAATCAAACTTCAGTAATTTGGGGTCCCTCATCCTATCCTGTAGTTTGAGATGTAATTGGCCCTTAAGCGTTCTTTTGCCTGAATTGGATAGATACAGGAAGTGGTTCTACTTAAGGGGTACTGGCTAAATAACAGGAGTTTTTGGTACCTGTGCTCCTGCACTAGATTGTGCTACAAGAACTAGACAACTCGCATCTAGAGATCCAATATCCATACCTAACAAGCTACGGGAATGGATGAAGGACACCCGAAATTATATGAAGGTTGATGGGTTTCAGGGCCGGATTTCTGTGATTTTAGCCAGCTCCATAAAATAGTTTCAAATGTAGTTTTTTTTTCACTAACCTATCAGATAGATGGATGAAAATGCGTGGCCGTTGGGAGTGGGCTGAATCTAGGTTATATCGCCAAACAATTCAGAGAGGGTTTCTAAGGCCAATCTCACCAGAACATCAAAAATTCCAAACCTGTAGTGTGGGGTAACTTATGGGCAGCCCCGTCCAAAAGTTACCCCAAATTCAAAAAATGGTTGGGGTAACATTTGCCACCCCCCTATATCTTAAATTTAAGTAATTGATCGGGTTTGCAAAAATGGTTTGCCAGGCCGCATTATTGATCGAACACCCTTCCATCTATGGAGCACACTTGGATTCGGTATCATAGCCCGGTCAAATCTATGGGTACCCATTTTTGACCTTGAACATTTTTAAGCGATTTTGACATCAATATGTTTGCCCCCTATTAGGAGGCTAATTAGCATACGAATTGAAAAAAAATATGTAGCCGTTAGTTAAGACTATTTTAGGCAATTACTTGTAACACCCCAAAACATTATGCCAATATCTGTCTTATCTGTTGGTATTTTTGGGCTAAAGACCCAAATTTTTGAATAGGGCCAAAGTTACCCACCTGCGCAAAACAAAGTTACCCCAGATTACGGACTTACTAGTGGTACGGAGACGAGCAACTGAAAGACACGGATGCACACCACAATACATACAATATCCAGTTTTTATGAGCTAACTCGCAATCCACAAAATATGATCCTAGAATACCTGAGTTTGGAGGGGGTAATTGGAGTGTAATTTGAGGGTATTAAACTTCTGTGATTGTGTTAATAAATAGTTTAGGTAAAATATTTTATAACTATATAGTGGCTGCTTGAAATCTTTATTAACCTGTACAATCAATAATAATAACGTGTCGACCTGTCTCCACTGTTTACTAGCCGTCGTTAACCTTGCACTCCGATTCTCTATAGATACTGAGATAAAATCTAGAGAATATGAGGGGGAAGGTATACATCTGAAATTGTTTTTGTTTTGCCGTATTTTTATGAAACCACGCACAATGAGTCGTTCATGTGTTATTGGCGATAACTTACTGATGTGTGTGATATACATGGTGGTAAACAGGAAAAGGAAGGTGTAACAGACCAACTTTGCGAAAAACAATGCCGATGCAAAACCTAGAACACCTGAAAACAGGAAATTTGTGGTGAATCTGTCATCGATTCAATTTCACAAAACTAGTTGAGGGAAAAAAAAAAGAGTGATTCAGGCCGAGGTCACGGTATTATATCTATAATCGTGGTTTGTGTACTTACAGGTATCTGAGAGCGTCCCAGAATAGATGCAGGAATACTGTTAGGAGTCTCTCATACTCTATTCGATCCTCCATCATCTGAGTCAAAACTTAGGAGAGGAGAATAGGTTCTTACAGAATGGTGTATATTAATATGCATGAGTCATTGAAGTATAAACTAGTGAGATGTTTGAGTCTAATTAGCTATGAGCTGACTGAAAGTTACGTGTTCTACTGTGTGCTAGTGTTTTGTAGGGATCTCACTAGCCTCTCCCTCATCCCTCCTCACGTCTCAAACTGGGGAGGGTGTGTGCGAAGACCGACAGCTTGGGTGCGTGGGGGGGGGGGGGGGGTGAGAAGTGTATCAGGGGATGTAGTGTGTTCGTAGGTAAGTATGTACCAAATCTGGAAACTTAGATTTCTACTAAAATTGAACCAGTTACTAAACCTAAACTTCTGTATACTACATACTTCAGGAGTGAAAGTTTTTTTGAGACTCACTGGTAGGTAGAAAAGAAAGACAATAACGCCCCAGTCCACCTATACGATGTGCTGGGAAGATAAGGATTAGGCCCTCTGCAAATATATTCGGATTTTGGTAAGGTCGGTGTACGATCAGGGGGTTTTATACAATGTTGGCCCCCACTTTTCCGATATGCTGACGCTGTCTAGTAGCGTCTCCCTTCCAGCACATCCTCCCTACATATAGGGACTCCTAATTATAAATATGTCAGGAAATAGCACGTTGTAATTTATTCAAGATTGCCGGGTGGTGTAAGTAAAACGGGCCTGCTTTACTGTATAACATTGCCCGAAATACTTTCTATTCGGTGGGGCTTGCCTATATTGTATGAAAATACTTAGTTCTTTCGGCACCAGGCCAATGGAACCAGCTTACTCAAACACATGTTGGTATCAGGCCAATAAAATTATTAATGAAACAACCTCCCTCAAATATTGACTGGCCACCAGACACCAAGCGAGAGAGAGAGAGAGAGAAGGAGAGAGAGAAGAAGGAGCGAGAAGAGAGAGAGATGAGAGAGAGAGACGAGAGAGAGAGGAGGAGGAGAGAGGAGATTGAGTAGAGATGGAAGAGAGGGAGACTTTCTAGGGAGTGAGTGGCACACGACTTTCAATTTTCTAACTATGTGAGCTGATGTGGAGAGACGAGAGAGAAGGGAGAGGAGGAGAGAAAGAGAGAGAGGGGGAAAAACAAAAAAAAAACAAAAAAGGGAATGAGAGAGAGAGAGAGAGAGAGAGAAGAGAGAAAGGAGAGAGAAGAGAGAGGAGAGAAATGAGAATGAGAGAGAGAGAGAGAGAGAGAGGATAAGATGAGAGAGACAGGAGAGAGGATTTGAGCGCGACGGAGGAGAGAGAGAGAGCGGAGAGGAGTGAACCCGAGAGATGAAGAGAGAAGAAGAGAGAGAGAAGAGAGCGAGGGAGAGAGAGAGAGAGAAGACGATGATGAGAGAGAGAGAGAGAGCGAGAGAGAGGATGAGAGAAGAGAGAGAGAAGGGAGGAAGAAGAGAGACGAGCGATGTGATGAGAGAAGTAGATCGTGGGATAGAGAGAGAGACTGAGAGTTGGACCGAGACGAGAGAGTGGAGGGGAGAGAGAGACTCACCACGTGTCAATACTGTCGGACTCTGCTGCGGCCACCAGTCCACCCAAGATGTTTCCTACAGAGGTGTGAGAGTTCCATATTCCCATGATGAAACCACGACTGAAAATAAATTAGTAAAAGGGCGTGATTAGTGTTTTAGTTAGTTTGCATTGGTAAGTCTATGAAATATGGTATGTAATTAGCATTTTTAGTTAGTTTGGGGTCAGTTTCGTGTGTTCTGTGTGTATGTGTGTGTGTGTGTGTGTGTTTTGCGTGAGGGAGAGGGAGATAGAGAGGGATAAAAGGAATTTAATCCAAGAGATTGCAACTAAATTCTGTCAAAGGTTAATTGTACGGAAATTCCAACATACGACCATTTCTCTATCTTTATTTTTAACCTTTTTCTCTCTATCTCTCTATCTATATCTCTCTCTCTCACTTTTTTCTCATTCTCTCTCTCTCTTACTCTGTCTCTCCCATCTATTCCGTGACCGTTATATATGTCTGCCCCACATAAAATTCCTAGAAAACTAATTTAGCCCATGCTTATTGCACACGTATATTACATCTAGGGGGATATAAAAATAAGCTTGTTTCATACATCGTTTCCTTCAATTTGCTTTTCGAACATCCCATATGAGTGTGAAATGGCTTCTTACGAAAAGGTGGAACTCAATCTGGAAACAGGGGTACAGTTCGTCATAACTGTAAACACTAGGTACTATAAGAGCCATCAAATGCGTACAAATAGTACACAGAGATGTCTGTTCTTGTTGACAGGTTGTATTGCACTAATGGTTCAACTAACTAAAGGCTCAAGATTTTTAATATCTTCTCTGGCTGCTAATCTCACTTTCTCTCTCACACATACCCTATTTAATCCTGAACAAGATCTCATCATTGATATTTAACTAAAGGCTGTTTGATCAATTCTATCTCGGAACCATCCTCTTTTGCTCCGTTTCCTTGTATTGTTATTATTGCTATCTTCTCCCTACATAACAGTGATAGAAGTTTATGGACAACTGAGACAATTATTTTATTCCAGGAAATAAATCACACGACGGTTTCGTCGAACATCGACATCATCAGGCTGCTAAAAATAAGGTCACATTAATTAATGTCTAATATCTAAAATACACGAAATAGGAACTATACAATATATACATCACACGCAAACTAGGAATCAGAAAATCAGATACTGTATCAGATAATAAATTGTTCGATCTTTTCTCCCTCTTCTCGTTTGTTAATGCTAGGTTTAAGAGATTTGATTAGGATCGCCTCCGTGACTTTTCGTCTGACTGGCTGGTCCAAGCCAGTTGCCAATATGTCAAACTCTAAATCAGGGGGTTCTCCATTGTGTTGTGATTGGTAGTGTGCTGCAAGTGCTTCGTTAGGGTAGATATTGGGCGATTTCGCTGCCAATCTGTGCTCCTTGAAACGCTCACGGCACGGTCTAGCCGTCTCACCCACATATATTTCATTACATAATTTACACACTATCTTGTATACCACTCCCTTGACAGTACAATCCAAAGTGGGATGGGTCATGAGGGGGCATACAAGACAGTTAGTAATATGACAGTGTGTTCTGTCGTGCGGTCTCGATTTGCAAAACAGGTTTCTCAACTTGGTACCTGGTGTAAACACAACTCGGATGGGAAGAGTGTGTGACCGTATGAATGAAATTACTAACTCAGAAAATGATTCACTAATATAGGGAAGTTTAAGTATCGTGAGATGTGATCTCGTGAGCACTCCACGATACTTAAACTTCCCTATATTAGTGAATCATTTTCTGAGTTAGTAATTTCATTCATACGGTCACACACTCTTCCCATCCGAGTTGTGTTTACACCAGGTACCAAGTTGAGAAACCTGTTTTGCAAATCGAGACCGCACGACAGAACACACTGTCATATTACTAACTGTCTTGTATGCCCCCTCATGACCCATCCCACTTTGGATTGTACTGTCAAGGGAGTGGTATACAAGATAGTGTGTAAATTATGTAATGAAATATATGTGGGTGAGACGGCTAGACCGTGCCGTGAGCGTTTCAAGGAGCACAGATTGGCAGCGAAATCGCCCAATATCTACCCTAACGAAGCACTTGCAGCACACTACCAATCACAACACAATGGAGAACCCCCTGATTTAGAGTTTGACATATTGGCAACTGGCTTGGACCAGCCAGTCAGACGAAAAGTCACGGAGGCGATCCTAATCAAATCTCTTAAACCTAGCATTAACAAACGAGAAGAGGGAGAAAAGATCGAACAATTTATTATCTGATACAGTATCTGATTTTCTGATTCCTAGTTTGCGTGTGATGTATATATTGTATAGTTCCTATTTCGTGTATTTTAGATATTAGACATTAATTAATGTGACCTTATTTTTAGCAGCCTGATGATGTCGATGTTCGACGAAACCGTCGTGTGATTTATTTCCTGGAATAAAATAATTGTCTCAGTTGTCCATAAACTTCTATCAACTATTGAAGATGAGACTCATATCAAGCGTGGCAACACATGAACTACATAACAGTGATTCGTAGAATATCGCGATCGACCGTACACACTTATTGATAATCATTTTTTAAACCCAATTGATTTATTCAAGTGCAAACTCTAAATATTCGGCAGTCTCGTGATTCTTTATTCTAGTTTACAATTCACTGTGTATATTATCCATTGTATAATAAGGCCCGGCTGGCACACATGGGGCAAAATGAGGTGTAATCAGCATGACAATGAACAATGATTATACCCTGCTTAGCTAGACTCTGGAACCCTCTCTCCCTCTCTCATACAATCTCTTCCTAGCTAACACACTACATTGCAAGTGACCTGCAGCAGTATGCTTAATTGAAATTCATAGTTCATGGAGTATGAGTCTTACTTTAATTTTACTTTGACTCTAGACTGTTTAGTATTTATGTAGTTAGCCCAAACATAATTACCCGTTTTGTTCCATATGACAACCCCTGTTTAATCCATATTTCTCTCCCTCTCTCTCCCCAGCCCACTATGTCCCACTACGAATTGTTGCCCCTTTTGGCCCTACTTCTCCACCTTGGAAGTGCCGATCTAATGCCCATGGAGTGTTACCGGTGTATGAATTTGGTGGTTGATAACGAGAACCAAACCTTTCCTGGGGTACGTTTTGTTTTGTCTTTTTGTTCCCGTATATTTTGGGATGCGGAGAGAGTTTGAACAAGACAATATTTGTCTAGTTTGCAACCGAATCTTCTTCACGTTCAGACATTCTGAGAGAATTGAAGAAGGGTTGGGTTCCCAACAAAACCGACCGTTTCAGATTTCCCAATGCCACTCCTACAAAAGGACATCCTGTGAGAGAACGACGCACGCCTGCTACATGATGTACATGGATTACGAGATAACAGAGAATAGCGTCAGGAGTGCCTTTCCTGTCCACGATCCTCAAATAAGTAAGAAATGAAAAGATCGAGCTGTTTGCATAGATTATTCAACTGAGGAAAAACAAGAATTGTTTTGCTGTTGAAGATATGTATCAGATGATATCCATCTAACCCCCACATCCCCTCAGTGGTAACGTATTGGGAATGTCTACCCCGGGTGGCCCCATGTTCCCACGCTTTCCAGAACATACGAGACCTGACAAAAGACGACAGAAAGATGAATCTGACATGGTGTGAAGCGAACCAAAGAAGTGCAGAACCATTGTATTTGGGCGACAGTGAGAGTTCAGGGGCATCAACCAGTTTGAGAAGTGTGATGGTCGTGATGGGCGTCATGTGGCTGTTTGTCAAGTGAGAGATGGAGGTGATAAACTTGTTGGAGATGATCTAGGATAAATTGGGGGAGTTATTGAAGACTGATAAAGTTTGCAGTAAAACAACTATCTACAAATCAATAAAATACTGTTTCTATCAAAAACAAGAGTTATTATTAACAACGAAACTGTACACACTCCAGCTGTAAAATAGGGATTTTTCATTCAAAATTTTATTACTGATTACGTTGTTTTTGTGATGGAATATATCATATACCCTCATAAAACATAAAACCCTCATGACACAAACTACTAAAATTTATAGAATCGTTTCTAATAATCATAACTCAGGCGTCCCATGCGTCTCTTTCTCCTTGTTTTACAGTCCTCGGTAGTCGATCCTGAGTCTCACAATAGTCACAATATATACTATCCACCCAACGGAACAACGTTGTGACTGGGTTCACTAACATAGATAGAGACAGAAAAATCTCCAAAACATTTACAGAGCTGGCAGATTCACAAAACTCAGAAAAACTTTCAATTGCTCGGCCGATTCCTACAATATTTAGGAAAAGAAATCCACAGCAGAGTAAGCCTGAAGACGCGGAATACGCATCTGGTTTATTTTCCTTTTTGAAAGAGTCTAAAATGGGAAACAAACTTCCAGTGATGAAAAATATAGAAATTGTAAGCCATATTGCTGCAAGAAAAATTACCAAGTCCACTATAAAACTTTTTTCTCCTTGCATCAATAAAATCACAAACGCCGAAACAAGGTGACATATCACTGTACTGACCGAAACTCTGACTCGGATTGCGGCAAACGTAAAATTCCTACTTTCAGGAAACACTATACAAAATGCACATAAGATCAATCTTAAGTAAAGGATAAGAGTTTTCGAGAACATATCATATTCATCCAATTCTCTCAGTTTTTTACCGTCATTTACATCTTTGAAATCTTTTTCAAGGTAGTTCAAGCTATTGAAGCTTATCCCTAAGTCAATGATGTGTAGAATAGTACATAGAATGGCAGCACAATGGTTTTCCTCATTCCAGCTCCTCTTTATAGCTGGGCAGCCAGTTAAAACCGTTTTGATTATAATGCACATGATGAACTAGTAAAGGTTAAAAATTAACATTATCAAAACCAAACAAGAAACTAATCTGTACAGATTATTATCATGCGGCTCATAAAGAATACAATACTTATTCTGTCAAACGAGAAACGTGGCAAGTGTTGGTGCAAACATAAGAGGACATAACATGACAGTATACCGCAGAATCAAATAAGATGTGCCTGATAAGCTTTTCTCGCTCCAAGATAATTTATCCCCTGACAACCAGTGCTCAGCGTGACATCTCCAAAATTTGGCTCAGACAAGGGTTCATATAACAGAGACGACAAACTTGGACATGTTGAAAATTGCTCACATTATGGTTTGGGCTTCTGGAACGTTTGAGAGGGTCTTTGAAATTTGCTATTTGTCTGTTCAAATACATACTATCAATCATCCTTTCAAAAGCATTTTCGGGCAGAGGATGTATATTCCCCTCTGGCACTCAAGAGATTGCGCTGACAGATTAATATTGGGAATGACAGTTTATAAGACCAAGCTGGGGCTCTTCCACTCACAACTGAAATCCAAGTACCCACTGCAACCAACCCCTCCCACTGCAGCCCCCACCCCCCTTGTCCCATCCCTTTCCCCAGCTAAAATTCGTGTTCAGTGCTCTTACTTTTAAACCGGAAGCCATCACATGAGACCGTCTGAAAACAAGCATCCAGATGGTTGCAGTGCAGCAGTGACGTGAGTGCGGTGTTGGTGTGTACCGCGCCACAAACACATCCACCAGGCCCGCGCGCGTTACTGTAGGTGAGAACTCTCCCTCTCTCCCAACACACACACCCCGGTCCAGTATCACATGATGGGATGGGGAAATAGGAGAATGGGCGTGGTGGGATAAGAGATATACTACAAATTATCAAGAATGGATGTTATCTTACCTGCCCTTTCCAACCCAGTTTCCTATCAGTGCAACCACTGCAGGCCACCCTGTAGCTTGGAATGCCCCAATAAATATCTGAAAAGGGGGGGGGGGGTGTTAGACTTGTTATGTTCTAACCCTCATTTACGGGGCGCGAAACACAGTCTAGCTAGGAAATGTTAGATATGTTTAAAACAGCAAAAAAAGATTACTGATCTTCAATAATTAGGATTTAAACAATGGCGGGCTAATTAATGTGTTAATCTTCAGTTCATGTTACCTGCATAACAATGAAATAAACAAGAGAGTGAATATTCCAAAAGTTGGACATCCCCATAAGCACCATAGTTGTACACGTCACTGGGAAATGGGAGAGTGGGGTTACTAATATGTGTGTTTCATATCCTTTAACTAGGAGAGAGAGATTGGACTTATCCTAGCTGGCCTGCTTTTATATCCTTCGGAACCGGTCACAGCATTGACACCGTATTATATGGGAATCCGGGATTGGGTGATACAAGAGAGATTTGGAATAGTTGCACAATAATATAGGTAATAGGCTTTGTGGTAACCAGGGGAAACTACAAAACTACTTCCATTATAGACGCCATTTGTGCATTGTGCAATGAATTTCCTGGAGAAGTAGCATGCAGACTAGGTCAGTGATTTCTTAACCAGCTCTCTCTCCACAGTTCACCGCCCCTGATCGCACTGTCTCCCCTAAACAATACTTACTGATCATGCCGGTTGATAGAAAGTACCGCAAACTAACATGGTCCGCTATTGTACCGCTGAAGGAGAATTGTATAATAAGGCACAATAATTACTATTACTCGTCATCCTATCGGTGGGCGGACTCTAGTGCTAACGGACTCTTTATCAAATTCAAGGCGGACTCTATATCTAAAAGCGGACTCTTTATCTACAGCTATACTTTGAAAAAAGTTTAGATAAAGAGTCCGCCCAGTGTAGACTTTTTAGATATAGATTCCGCCCTGTGTAGACTTTTTAGACATAGAGTCCCCTGGTACATTTTGGCGCCAAATCCCCCAACCCGGACTCTATGTCAAAAATCCTAAACCAACCCAAAACCTAACCCTAACCCTAACCCTAACCTCGAACCCAAATAATGGCCCTAACACTTCTCAATTAGTATAGAGGTACAGCAAACTCTCGTTTCCGGCCTAACGGCCGAAATCTCGAGTTCGCTGAGAATGGCGGACTCTATGTCTAATTTAGATTTATGTAGATATAGAGTCCGCTCTTTGTAGACTTTTTAGATAAAGAGTCCGCCCTGTTTAGACTTTTTAGAGATAGAGTCCTCCTAGAGTTTAGACTTATTTGGACTCTTTATCTAAATCTAAATTTAGATATAGAGTCCACTGTAGACTTAGAGTGTAGCACTAGAGTCCGCCTACCCATCCTATCATCCCCTAACTTTATAATCCACAGCCACGAGATCATGTCTTCACCCCCTCACCCCTTCTCCCATTGGTTACGGAATAACCCCTCCCTTGCCAGCGTGTGTGAAGGTCGCGAGGCGACCTGTAGAGGGGTTATTTCGTAACCAATTCTCCCACCCCTCTCTTACCAAAAGAAGATGGCGACCGCGTAACTACCCAAGAAGGCAGTATCAATGTAACCAAGTAACTGAACCCCATCTGGGTGCACTGAATTGTTGAAGGGTGGCCATCCTGGGGACTCAGAGCTGTTGCCTAGCAACGTCGTTTTTACTGAAAATAGTAGGTGTCAATAGGTGTTGTTAAGGTGTCAGTAAGACGTAGGTGTTTTCAAAACACTGTTTTGTGTCAGTAGGTGGCATATTAGTAGGTTTCAGCAAGTATTATGTGTGTATTGTGTAAGGTGTCATGTCGGCATGCAACAAGATAACGAAGCACTACTATTACACAACAAGTTGACCATACACACACAATTCTCCACATAAACACTGTTTACAATCCACTAACAACAACATTGGGTCTGTATCATTGTCTGTCTACTGGCACCACGTATTATTGTAAACACAGTACTTTTAACACAGTGCTATTCTCGGTATTTGTAGTACAATTGGGTCAAGTCCATCAGGGGGCAACACGGAAAAAAATGTGGAACAAACAAACGAACAGACACCACTTACAAACTCAGTAAGAGTCGGGTGATATCTAAATTTAGGTGCAAATTGTACGTCAATTTATCAGGAACTATGTTAGCCGAATAGGGGGGTCGGGGCATTATATATTGTCCCACACGGTATTCAAATATAACAGCCAGACATGATGTTAGGAACTTACCAACAGAAAGGCTTTTCTTGTTCATATGATAGGACATGTAGACGAGGTAGGTTAGTATTAGTATCCAACTCTTATATCTGAAGAGGGGGGGGGGGCGTATGTTAGTTATACTAGGATATGGTATCTGGAGATGTCGGGGGAGTGAAAGTTTGTAATTATTTGTATTGAGCAAGCCTACCTTGTCTTCGGGCGTGTAATATTTCAACCCGATTTATATCATTACTCATATCAGTAGGCGCCAGACAGTAAACCACCCAATATGACTCGATGCTCAGTGTAGTGGGATATATTATGTATATAGCAAGTGTAAATTGAGACTTGTCTAGTTAACGAATGAGAGAGTATAATATCTCATGTTTTAGGTGGCCATATATTATTTCCATGTGGAAGAAGAGAGAGGTAGGAGAGAGGTGGAATCAGGAATGGTAATAAGGCCAAGATAAAAGTGGTCGGTAACATGTTGAGATAAACGTGGGCACTGAAAACCGGAGTACCGAGAAAGTAGAGGCGAGAATTCAAACTTAGCAAAAACCGGTTTCTTGTCAGTGATTCAGCCACTTCTTATCAGAAACATAATTTCCACAGCGGCGATGAATAAATTATGTCCACATTCCATTTTAGATACTCAACGAACCTGTCATGCAAACATCTCTCAAATTTATACTATTTGTCAAATTTTAGCTAAAACTTCTCGAATAACCATCAAAGCAGGTATAGTTTTGCGACTTAGCAACCGAATAAGCTGCATTACAACCCATCCCTATTCCAAACAACTTAGCCGAATAAGCTGCATTACAACCCATCCCTATTCCAAACAACAACCCCCTCGCGAGATGGATAATCCCTCTCCAGATGCTCCTGCCAAAACTACTCTAACTACGAAATAACAAATTTCACAATAACTTACACAATTTGTGAAGGAGGACGTGCTCCGGAGACGAGTTTAGCAAATCGTATTCCCAGGGGAAGGGGGTCGTACCGGATTCCGGATCCCATGACTAACGCTATTAGAATAGAGTATAGTAGTAACTTTAACATATAAATATGTTAAAGGAAACATATAATTTACTGAACAATAACATTTCAACATCAAAATGAGGGAGTAAAAGATATATATGATGATACAGTGCATCAGATACACTCGTTCCGAAGTTCAAGATAGACAAACAAACAACAAGCCGCAATATTCATACAACTCTTCTGAAATATTATGACTGTGAAGGAGAGAAAGAAAGGTAGAGTCAGTGAAGCCATGGTACGAGGGCAGCTGAGATTAGATAAGAAGTGTTAGGTTGTACGACAGCAAGCAACCACAGTCACATGTAAGCAATTTGTGAGTGTGTGTGTAATATAATACTGTGTGATATGTGGGTTACAGTCTGGAAAATCGTCGACAATGCTGAAGAATAAAAAACATGATCTCTACATGGTGAAAGGTTCATCACTCATGAATATCATTAATTATGATCATGAAACTAAATTAGTTGATGATTTAATATAGGGCCCTCGAGGGGTTATTACTTGTTAGCCTCTTAGTTATTACGGACCAGCTACATGGTTCGGCGACCTAATCAGGGCCTAACCTTGAATTGCAATGATTTGATACGAGATACGGGACACGGTTCAGTGACCTAATCTGGGTGTAACCTCGATATATAAAGAGTTGATACGAGATACGTTACGGACCTAACCAGAATACAGACCTACCCTCAATTCTCTGTCGAAGTTCTACCGACCTGCATCCCTTAATTATCCAATCTTTACGCCAGAGCAATGGCATGCCTCTTTCGTCACTCAGCTGGGTGAATTGGGGATCTGATTCTCGGCGGGGTGATGCAATGTGATCTGATTTGATGACGGGGCTGCGGCTCAAAGCGGACGCCCTCAGAGGGCACACGAGAGACAGTGCTCATAAGTGTTCGCCCTGCCACAAGCACATGCAGCGGGCACATCTTCAAAGGGAAGGTTTTATCGCAGTAGAATGACGTCCCGGTATTGTTGTTTATTGAAGACGAAACTGTGCTCTTTCAAAGGCAGAGCTGTTAACCAGCTTGAATCTCCCCTCGATGACATTTTGTCGAATAGCCGCCTGTTAGTACTTAGTACGGGACAGAAGTGAACAGTTGCTTTTCGGCATTTTGACATTTGTTTTAGTTTTAGTACATTCCCCTTCGCTCCTTTAGCTTCCCAAAGGCAGAAATCAGTACGTTTTTCACTGATAAGAAGATATTGTTCAAGAATCAGTTGTTTCAGTGTTTCTGTAGCCTGGGTAGAGTTAGCAAATTCAGCACTAGCCTACGTAGTTGTTGTTGTTGTTGTGGTGCTGCGATTCGGACTATGCAGAGCATATCGCCTCAAACGCTCCAAGGAGTCTAACTCCCGGCCTAACCAAGTAGAACTTGGGAATTCCCTATATGAATCTGGAACTAGGTAACGTTTTGCCTTTGAGAGATTCTTGAGTTTGATTTGATCTGGAGCAAGGTAACTTTTTGCCTTTGAGAGACTCTTGAGTTTGGTCTGGAACAACGTAACGGTATCCCGTCATGAGCTTAGTTTGGTCTGGCACAAGGTAACATTTGCCTTTGATAGTGTCTTGTGTTTGATTTGGTCTGGAGCTAGGTAACGTTTTGCCTTTGGGAGGTTCTTGGATTTGGTTCGGTCTGACGCCAATCGTAAAGACGACAGTGTTTGGGTTGTGCTCTTCGTCTGAGCCTGTGTACCTGCGGTTATTTGATAGTAGCTTACAGTTTTGTTGGAGTGATAGTACCGTTGCCATCTTGGGACGGTGTCCGTTTCGTGTGGTCTCTGTTTGCTTTTCTAGGTCGTACAGAGGTGAGAGCTACGTAGTGGGGATAGGGATTTCCGGTCCGCCGTCTCATCGAGACG